>JAOYNU010128526.1:0-118240 GCA_026745395.1 Tympanopsis confertula | reverse complement strand
CCAGCTTCGCGTCGTCGCCTAGATTGCGGAAAATGGGGTGACAAATCTGTATGTGACGCATATAGGATTTATTCTTGAGACCAATTTCATCGAGGAAGCGATTAATTTCTGCGGCGCTCGCCCTGTTGAGCGCTAATAGCGCGAACCGGTTCTCGCCATATAGGAACGGTAGGGCCTCGCGGTGGATTTCTCGATTTGTGCGTAGTATAGCTGGTGTTATTGTTCCATGTAGGCTATTTCGGCGCTGCGCATCGATGAATCCATCGTGGACCAAGGCATGTCTGTATATGTGATTGCGGATCTCGCCAGGCAGGCTTAGGAACTGCAATGGCATGTCGTCTGGTGAGTGTGGGGAAGGTGGGTTGGGATCCACGGGTGTCTTGCGGCGCTTATCACGTGCGGGGAGGATTCGGAGAGCAATATTTCATGCAGAGGGTGAGAGATAACATTGCGTGGTTTCGATAGCTGAACTTTCGAAGGTAGTGAGTTATGTGTAGACAAGAGTGACAGCGGAATGGTGCGACAAGTCGAGTAGGCTGAGTCGTGGTGGAGACAACTGTGTATTGTACGTGTGAGTTACTTGTATTGCGGGATCGACGATTTGATGAGATCCACACCCGGTCTCCGGATGTTTCCTCATCGCGCGGAATCCACCATTAGCTAGCTATATAGTAGCTCTCCGGGCCCTCTCGCCTCTTCCCTTCTTCATATATCTTCATCAGCTTAGCTAGCTAGCTTCATCGATTATTGCTTCATCAGTTCCTTTCATGTGCGCTTTGAGTTCTCCCCTAGCCTGATCTCATCACGATTCCTCCTAAAAGGTTAAGCCCAGAGCCTCGTTACCTGTTGCTGGGCATAGGTCACGGCCGGGTATAATGGATTCAGTCCATTTCAACTTATAATTTGAATTTTTCATTATTCTGTTACTGTGAATGGTGTCTTTCTTCACCCGCTGACCTTCTCATATGGGGAGAAGTTCTTTTAAAGATTTACCACGCACCGGAGAGAGACTCTTCAAACCTCTCCTACTCGTAATCATCCGGCAGTAAATACGCGGCTGCCTGTATATCAGCTGAGTATACGATACCTGATATTCGCGCATTCAAGATCAAAATTTTTATAGTGAATTATACACGGTGGAAGCCACGGCCATGAGGGGGCTTCTCTTAATGGCTAGGCGCGGTTACGCCGCTAGGAAATCATACATTCTTCAGTGAATCCAACCGATTGTCGATGTGAATGAAGTTTGCAGCCTGGACTACTAAGGCTCTCAGCCTCAGACAAGTTTGGACAGTTTGCTCGGGGTCAATTGTTATAAGTAGCCCCGGCTCTAGAACTTCCTTCCCTCACTTCTATTGATCTCACCTTCAACCTCGCAACTCTTCTCTTCCTCTCTGCCACTGTGCAAGTCTCCTTCAATCCCAACCACTATGACTTCGCTTTACTTGCCTGCGGAGATCTGGCTGATGATCTTTGACTATCTGCCACAAAACCAGCGAGCACGAACGATTGCCAACCTAGCACAATGCTCAAAAGACCTTACCAGACAACTTCACCCATTCCTCTACTACCATGTCAGCCTCAGATACGTTGATCCCGACATTGGAACTCCCACTGACCGCGAGTCCCGCTGCCGCGTCCGTGAAGCTCACAGGATCAAAGAAAGATCGCAATTCTTCATGTACCAGAAGGTAAGAGGTCCATCTCTCACATACCAAAATCATCCCATATTGCCGCCATCGCCGCCTCTAGATCGCGTGAACTGATCTGTTATCATATAGATACGGTTCCTGATTCTTGGAATCATTCGAGGTCCCAGTTTAGCTTTGCACATCAAATGGCTCGATGTGATGGCTGTAGGGAGCAAATCTGATCGCGTCGGCTGGTTCGAGGAGCCAGCGCGTCGTCGGTTATTCAATGGCCCTAAATTGATTTCGAGTGACGCACAAGGAGATACTGAGATCATTGAGATTGTCAAAACTCTTCCCATTGCCCAAGAAGGGAGGATTTGGTGGCAAAAAGATTCGAAGTTTGCGAGGCACAATGTCGACATGATGCTTGATCTCCTTCTTGTGAGTCTGGGCTCCCTTGAGCGTCTCGAAGTCCCTGCTCAACTTTGTGCTGGAACATACCTCAATATCGTCTTATTTGAGTTATCTGGGGAGAAAACGTCGAAACAATCGACAATTATCGGAAACCTGACACAATCGAAAATACAAACCAACTGTATCAAAGAATGGAACAATGCGGCCTCGGTCCTCTTGCCCAGCTTGAAAATTCCCACTCTTACACATTTCTTTGGCGACGGATTGGGTACGCTGCGAGCAATGAACCCCGTTACTTCTCGAGACAGGAGCTTCATTACTTCATTACAACCCCCTGTCAGACCCTTCCAGCTTCGCCACCTGGAGCTTCGAAATAACAAAATCGACGCCGAAAGCCTCATAACTTTCCTCAAGCTCTGCACATCACTTCGGACATTTGTCTTTGACCGCATGCGGGGTTTTCAAGAGTGGTCCAAACCTTTTCTCGCGACGGAGATCTTACAAGCTTTGAGACCGGCAAAAACAACACTCGAATGCATATGTCTATTTTACAATAGACCAATTTCCTGCCCCAACCGTGGAAGAAGTAACTTGGCATGTGGCGTATACTCACTCGATTTCCACTACTTCTCGAACCTCAAAGATCTCATTGTTGCCGATGACTTCTTGTGTCGACCACTAAAAATTTACACCGAAGCTCTCGTAATATTCTACCCAGAGCTTGCATCCCAGTCAAAATCTGCTCTCGTGAATCGAAAAACACCACTTCGAAAAAGGCTACCCAAGAGTCTCGAAAGTTTGAAAATTCTGAATACTTCAGGCAATAAGAACGTTAGTCACCTCATCAATTCAATCCAAGAAGTTGTTCAATTTCGCCAGAAAGAATTTCATCAGCTTCGGAAGATAGACATTGAAAATGGGAAAGTTTTATCTGACACTTTCGGGGTGGTATTTCAAAAGCTGAACGATGAAGCAGCTCGAAGTGGCGTCAAAATCTTGTACAGCAAGATGAATGGCCCTTCTTTTGTACCCAGATGTGATCTTTACCCCGCAGAAGAATTATTTGATTGCTACATGGGATATTCTTCCGGCCCTCCTTATAGGGAAACTGATTGGGGTGCACATGAGGAGTACAAGTGGAGTTATCAGCTTCGCAGATCAGTTTGAGACGGAAAGATCTTTTAGATATCGCAGTGATCTTCGGTGCTACGGTTTTGACTTTTCATGATGATTGGGGATTTAATCCCATCGGCTGCAGTTTCAAATGAACTTTGTTTCGTCCCTTTTGGGAGTAAACATGAAATGGAATCAGTACTTGCGAACTTTCAGGGGCTAAGTAGGGATCTTGAACATCGAGTCTTATGTTATCTACGAGTATGCTGCAAAGGGCTGTCCGATCGACTCAGATCCAATTTGCATCCGGAGAAAATACAAGGCTACATTTTCTGGTTGACATGCAACTCCCATGGATGGCGAATAAGTGAGTCGCCACTCTTGAAGAGTCTAGTATGACGATAGCCCAATTTACACTGCATTTAATCTCGAGGTTTTCTCGCGATCTAGTAGTACTGAAAATTTTCCAAAGTTAGCCGTGCCCACTATGTCCTTGAACATTCTTAGTCCTCGCTAAAGACAACCACCTGCTTTGCTGACGAGGCTTTTTAGCAGCTTCAATGAATGCAATGCATCATTACCACCTTTCACTTATACTAATTCCACTTGAAGTGATCCCAATCAATGTAGGACGTGGTACAACACCACGGAGTTCCGCCGACCCCCACACGGCACCCCGGTCGATGGCCGAGTTCGGCTTTCTTTACCCCGAGGACCCTCCCCCGCGAATTCCCCTCTTCTGGAATCTTCAACAGCAACTTGTCTTCTTCGCTTCTCCAATTGAGAATTCATAGTAAGAAAAATGGCCTTTAACACTGCGATCAAATCAAGCCTCAAGGGGCCTTCCCCTGCGTTTGGCTTCTGGCTCACGTACGTTCTACTTAACAAGATCCGACTACCCCCACGCGGAAAGAAAACACAGAAGACTAATGAACGACGTGTCATGCAGATTCCCCAGCGGCGCTCTTGCGAAGTCTATCTTGCACGGTGCATCAGGCTCGTCAACGCAGTTCAGCTGGGTTCTGGTGGATGCCGAGCATGGATTAATCTCCGATCACCACTACTACGAAGTGTGTTCTAACGTTTCGCAGCTATACGAACTAGCTATGAGAAGTGAGCTGACAAAATATAGCTTAACAATGCTGTTGGCTCTGAGAACGCAAGCCCAATTATCCGAGTGCCTGTTGCAGAGGAATGGATGATCAAGCGTGCTCTGGATGCTGGTGCACACGGCATCATGACCCCGATGTGTCATACCGAGGTAGCTTACTTGTTCTCCGAATTGATTTCCCAGAGCTAACTATCGCGTGTTGTCTAGGCTGATGCGGCCAACATTGTCAAATGGACCAAGTATCCTCCTCTCGGCACCCGTGGCTACGGACCTATGTTCGCTCCACACGCCTTCCCCGGTCTCAATGCTGGACCTGACTACGATGGGGGCGCTGATGGAGGTATCACCGTCGCTGTGCAGATCGAGTCAAAATCTGGCGTTGAGAATGTGGAGAAGATTGCTGCAGTCCCCGGCATTGATGTTCTGTTCATTGGACCATTCGATCTTGCCAAGCAAACAGGCGTGATTCGCGGAGGAGAAGAACACGAGGGATACATCCAGCGAACTTTGGCTGCTGCACACGGCGCCGGCAAGAAGGCTGCCATCTTCTGTATGTCTTGTTCCTAGCGTCTGACCGCCACCGCTTCGATGATGTCAATTCGAAAGCATACAGTGACAGATTTACTAATCTATTCCCAGGTACCGACGGAAATGACGCTCGCAAGCGTGCCGAGCAGGGCTTCGACATGATCTCGGTCAACACTGACGTAGGCGTGATGCGCACCGCTATGCTCAATGAGCTGAAGACTGCCAATGGCGAGGCCATTGAGGGCGGTCCCCGCAAGGGATACTAAGCATAGCATCGCATCACCTGACTAGAATATTCAATGACACGCATTATGTATCACAAGAATAGAACTTTATACTCCGTAGATCGAGCTAATCATGTTGTACGGAGCTTTGTTTCTCCCGAGGATCAGCCCCGCCACACCTTAATTTTTGCTTTTAGATCGCCGGAACCTTACTTGATATCATCGAAGGGACCGTCTGTGCATTGCAAGAAGTGCAATGACATGCAGCTATTCGCATCGTATCTATCAGTGCTCCAAGCAGGGGCTATTAAAGGGGCTTGAAGTGTCCCAAAAGGGCAGTTGCAGAAAGCGCCCTCGCTTACATTTAAAGTTTTGATTGGCTGGCTGCCACATGGGCTCCATGCGTGCTGACTGATGCATCTCCGCCAATCATATTGTCGCATCGATGGAACCGAGCCCACTTTTACGCCGTTTCGTTCTCGTTCTCGTTCTAGTATTAGTTTGGCGAGCTTCCTCCTGAAGTCTTTATCTGAGACTCTTGCTATGTTGCAAGCTGGCATCGTCAAAGTTCGTGATTGAACAACGCCTCTCTAATACCTCACCATATTCGGCCACGAGCTCAGGAGCTACGAACCTATCTCGGACAGTTCGCCACGTTCTGACCTGGAGAGATGGAGCTCGGGAGTTAGAAGAGCTACTCAAACTCCAACATGGAATCGCCGACGACAGAAAAGTCTGACATCGTCCCGGATGTGACTGTACAGAACAGAAACCTAGTGATCGATTCACCTCAAAGTAATGTTTACAACCTATCTTTGCGGGATGTGAATCCTGTGGATGTCAGCGTCAAAAGTCTATCGCTGGAGATAGATACGTCTCCCCCAATATGGGAAACTCCTCCAGGGCAGATATGGCGTCGCATTCGAGGCAAACATCTTCCGACCTCTTCTAAAAGAGTACTGGACGACGTGAGCGCGAGTATGCCAAAAGGCAGTCTAACAGCAATCATCGGAAGCAGTGGTTCCGGGAAGACATCACTACTGAATCTAATGGCTGGCCGCATGTCCTTGTCGCGCGCGACCGTCACCGGTTCGACAACATTCAACGGCAATACCAATATTAATAGCGTTCGCAGCGCATACGTCATGCAGGAGGATGTACTAGTTCCCACGCTGACAGTTCGCGAAACACTTCAGTATTCGGCTGATCTCCGATTGCCGCCACCAACTACTCAGAAAGAGCGTCAGGATATTGTTGAGCAGGTTATCCTCGAGCTGGGGCTGAAAGAATGTGCGAACACTCGCATCGGAACAACTGCGCATAAAGGCTGCAGTGGTGGAGAAAAGCGACGGACGAGTATTGGCGTACAGTTGTTGGCCAATCCCTCGGTGCTTTTTTGTGATGAGCCTACTACTGGCCTCGATGCTACGAGTGCTTTCCAGATTATTCGGACCTTGAAACGACTCGCGCAAGATGGCCGTACGGTGATCGTCTCTATTCATGCCCCGCGGTCTGAGATCTGGAGCTTGTTTGACAACGTCATTCTTTTGGCTCGAGGCTCAGCCCTTTACAGCGGTCCCGTGAGCGAGTCACTGCCTCATTTCGAACAGTGTGGGCATGCGATTCCTCCTTTTGTCAATCCTGCTGAATTCTTAATCGACCTGGCAGCTATTGACAACCGTACTGAGGATCTCGAAGCTGCATCTTATGTACGTGTGGATGAGCTTCGACAGAAATGGCGCGTGCGGGCAGCATCATCAACGAACGAAGACGAGAAATCACTGGTTCCATCTCCCACCCAGTCGATGGCTATGAAGACTGTTTCATTCCGCCGCCAACTTAATGTTTTGACGTCGCGGACCTTCAAAACTACTCTCAGGGATCCGATGGGAGTGGCTGGTAGTCTCCTCGAAGCTATCGGCATGGGAGTGATCAACGGCTGGATTTTCATACAACTTGATGAAAGCCAATCGGGAATTCGCTCACGAGAAGGTAGCTTGTACGTTGCTAGTGCACTGAATGGCTACCTCGTTCTGCTCTATGAGACATACCGATTGACCATTGACATTCAACTTTTCGATCGCGAACGCAACGAGGGTGTTGTCAGCGTCCCTGCATTCCTTGCTAGTCGCCGAATTGCACGCCTTCCACTTGAGGATATACCCGTCCCGGTCATATTTGCCATCATATTTTATTTCATGGTTGGATACCGCCTGGATGCAGCTCAATTCTTCATCTTCCTAGCTCTGACTGTGCTTACGCATTACGTCGCTGTGACATTTGCCGCCCTGGCAATTGGTATAACACGGAACTTCCCAGGAGCCAGCCTTGTTGGAAACCTTTGCTTCACCCTACAGTCCTTTGCTTGTGGGTACTTCGTTCAAGCAAATCAGATACCAGTCTACGTGAAATGGCTCAAGTGGTGCGCGTACACTTTCTACATTTTTGGTGCGCAATGTGCAAACGAGTTCATCGGTGTCAATGGGTCTGAGATAGGCCACTTCTATGACTGTCCGCACTCAGATGACCCCGAAGATCCTGCTTGCAAGCAATACACAGGTCGGTATGTCATGAACAGCCTTGGCCTGCCATCAAACTGGATTTGGAGACCAATTGTGGTGATCATTGCCTTCATCATTGGTCACTATCTCGTTGCAGGCTTGCTATTACAATATAATCGTTTTGCGATCGATATTGCCCAAGCGCGAAAGACCGAAGGCGACCCCTCTGCTGGAAAAGCCAAGATTGCGATACGCCCATCTCAGGAAACACGACCTGTAGCAATCTCTCTCGATCATTATGCTTTGGAGATCCGCAAGCGTCGTCTGCCCGGGAAAGAATCGCAAACCTTGAATATACTGCGACCTATTACGGCAGAATTTCATCCCGGGCAACTGAACATTATTATGGGTCCATCCGGAAGTGGAAAGACTTCATTGTTAAACTCTCTTGCGCGTCGATTGCACAGCTCCGTTAGCGATCAATATCGCCTGACGGGTGATATGCTCTATAACGGAGCAGTTCCATCTGAGACTGTGATTAGATCCGTCACCTCATTCGTTACCCAGGACGATGATGCGTTGATGCCTTCGCTGACAGTGCGAGAGAGCTTGCGATTTGCGGCTGGACTTAGATTGCCAAATTGGATGTCTCGAGATGAGAAGAATCGCCGAGCGGAAGATATTCTATACAAAATGGGACTGAAAGAGTGCGCGGATAACATGATCGGAAGCGAACTGATCAAAGGAATCAGTGGCGGCGAAAAGCGACGTGTTACTATTGCTATTCAAATTCTCACAGATCCTAAAGTCCTCCTCCTGGATGAGCCTACTTCAGGCTTGGATGCATTCACAGCTATGTCAATCATAGAGGTGCTACAAGGCCTGGCAGCCGAAGGCCGAACCTTGATCATGACGATTCATCAGTCGCGATCCGACTTATTTAATCACTTCTCTCAGGTATTGCTCTTGGCTCGCGGTGGTTATCCAGTCTATGCTGGCGCGGGTCAACAAATGCTGCCGCACTTTGCTGAGCTAGGCCATCAATGCCCCCAGACAACCAACCCAGCCGACTTTGTTCTGGATTTGATCACAGTCGATCTGCAACAGGAAGATAGAGAAGCTATCACCCGTGAACGTGTACAAAAGCTTATCACAAATTGGGAGGATGCATCTCCCCAACTCCAGCGCAAAGATTCTAAGATCGCGACTCCAGCTGAATTAGGAAGCCTGCGTCGTCGAATGCTTCCATTCCACACCACGTTTCCTATAGTTTTGCATCGATCATTTCTGAATTTCTGGCGCCAGCCGCCCTTGGTCATGGCGCGATCGATGCAGATTCTGGGAATAGCGATCATTATGGCGCTCTTCTTCGCTCCGCTCAAGAATGATTACCCAGCTGTACAGTCACGAATGGGATTCATCCAGGAGTTTGCAGCTCTTTACTTCGTGGGCATGCTGCAAAACATCGCTATCTACCCTAATGAGCGTGATGTGTTCTATCGCGAAGAAGGCGACAACTGCTATTCAGCGGAGACCTTTCTACTCTCCTACACAACTATCGAAATCCCCTTTGAAATCGTCTCGGCCATCATATTTGGGGCCCTGGCGGCATATGCAAATAACCTCAAGCGCACCGTAGAGGTGTTCTTGATCAGCTCGTTCAACTGTTTCTGCATCATAAATTGCGGTGAATCAGTCGGCATCATGTTCTGCACGATATTCACGCACATCGGATTCGCTGTCAACGTAACATCGATCCTTCTTTCGATCTCCACCATCCTCGGAGGTGTGCTGAGTCTTAACGTCAATGAGGTCTTGCAGGGTATCAACCACATTTCACCGATCAAATGGGCTATTGCAAACCTGGCCCCTTACTCCCTGCATGGCCAAAACTTTACTTGCACTGCGGCTGAAATGCTGCCTGACGGAAGCTGCCCTATCAGTAGCGGTGAACAGGTGCTTGCACTCTACAACCTCGACAAGAACGGACCGATGATGATAATGGCTTTGGGCGTGTGCACGATTGCCTATCGGCTTGTGGCCTATGGGTTCTTGAAGGCCGTGCGGTCTAAGAACACGATGGAGCGGTGGCGCGAATGGCGTCGTTCTCGAAAAGAGAGATAACCACGAAGAGCCAATCTATGTAAATAATATCTAATAGAGCCATCTCCAGCCAGGAATAATTTCAGACTGGAGAGATCGCGCAGTCGGATGATACCCTTGCTCCAAGCAACAGTTTCCTGGCAGAGAGCATTTGAAATGGACATATACTCAAACTTCCAATCAGCAAGATACCGCAATCTAAATGCCTCTTTTCCCTTAGAAGCGAAGCGCAGCCATCACGCTAAGGCTGGCTAGAATGACCCATTGCCCAGAGTCCTCATCGTTATCTGCTAGGATTCTTCCCACAAGCCAAGCCAATGTACTTCCAAGAAATTCCTCAAAATCCCGCAAAGCATGTGAATAGTAATCCCAGTCTCCAACCTACTAATCCATGCAACCTCGACCATCCTGTCGTCGGCAAACGCCTCGCTACCCAGAAAGGCATCTTTCGGAGACGAAGCGAACAAGCTGAGCCACGCCGTGAAAATCGCCACTCGGACCCGCGCCGCACCCCCAAGACCGGGACGAGCATTTACCCGAGGCTTCATTACTATTCATTTGCGCAAATGAGAATTGCAGTGTGATTGGGCGGACCAGCCCTAATTGTGCGGCTCAACCAGACTTTGCGATCACAATTCTGAGGATGAACCAAACCGCACACCAGGAACAAGAACAAAAGAACGCTTTTCAATGCATTCTCAATGGATGAATCGCGATCTTGAGTTTTCGTACCTTTTGCCCTCTTTTTCAGCTCTTCGCTTCTTCAGATCTTCGGGGTCTGTTGGTGGGGCCTACAGATCACATTTTACAGTCCGGATTGGGTAAATTTTGTCACAGCCAACAAGGACTCCAGCCGAGGCTTCCGGATTCTCACCGGGCAGGCGGACTTCCACGCTGCTTTCCGCCCGTAAGCCTCTGCGAAAACGGTGCGGGTGTGGGTGGGGAAGAAAGCCCTCAGGTACAAGCCCTAGGTACAAGCCTAAGCCTGCCACGCAGGGCGCTCCGGCAGGTACGCGGCGTGGCTCCCGGCATGACAAGGCCTAGAAGGCGCGGATTTCGCGCAGAACAAAGCGACTGGAGCCAAGTTGCGTCGGCGGGCCTGGGCTTTGGTCCCGACTGGCGGAGGATCGACATGGGTCCCTGGCGGTTCCACTCGTTCTCTTTAAGCGTTTCGGTCGAGTTGGGGCTGATCGTGAGAGGGGCGAGCGGGGGGAGAAGGTTCTTTTTTCGATGCGTTCTAGATTCCGATTTCGTGGGCCTTGTGTCGAGGGGTAGAGGGTTTTTGGAGTAGTTTCCGGATTTCTTATTGTTTGAGTGCGGGTCTGGGTGTAGGGATCTGGACTAATCATTGCTTTTTTGATCCTTCTTTGCTGCTGGGTTCTTGTTGGTGGAAGGGTTCTCCTTGTGAGGGCTTGCATTTCGGGGTCGAGAGGGGTTCGCTGTTTTCTTTGCCCAGAGATCAGGAGATCAAAGGATGTACAAATTTACTACTACAATGTACTACTGAAAGGAAAGGTTTATGTATAAACATGGTCATTCAACGTATCAACAAATCTATCTCCCCGTAGAACTCCATGTTCTCATCTCTAAACGTGGGGGGTATTCAACAAAGACATCAAGGAATCATAGCTCGTGACGACATCTTGCCCCGGCGGGATCAACCGCTCGGTGGTATAAAGACATGTCGACTCAACCGAACATGCGAAAGGCAACAAATCCAAAGAATCGAAAAAAACGGTCACCAACTAGGGTGAAACGAAAGAAAAAGAGGATCACCAGATGGTGAGACGAAGGGTAAAGACCCATATCAACGAGTGCTCGGGTCAACCGGCATGTGCAAAGGAAGGATCATCGGCCGTGAAAAAAGTCTAAAACATAAAAGCATGATGTTTAAAGAACGATTTATCTTTACTGGCCAATGGTGAGAGCCAGGCCAGTATTGATAGGGCAACCGTGAGTAGCGTGGTCATCCTTGGGCTGCAAGTAGGCAGCGGCACAGTTAGCGTCGCCGGCCTTGCAAACAGCAGTAGGGCAAGAGTCGGCGTTGCCACCTTGGTCCGAGGGCAGAACGGAGAAACCGTACTGGGTGAACTCGGAGCCGGCCTGCATGTCGATGCAAGACAGATCCCAGAAGATGGTATCGCTGCTCTGGGTGTACTCGAACTGGAGGACATCGGACTGGCTGGGGTCGGTGGCCAACTTGATAGAGACACCACCGCCGTTGGGGTTGGTCTTCCAGGCCTCAGTGTAGGTGCCGCCGTTAGCAGACAGAGTCTGCATGGGGCCAACGTTATCGGTAACGGACCATGCATAGACATCCTGGTTGAGGTTGTTGGTGATCAGGACGGAGCCACCAGCAGGGACAGTGTCGTTGCGGCGGACCATCATGCCCGAGGGGAGGGCAGAGGCCATAGTGGCGAAGAGGGCAGCCAGGCCGAAAGTCTTAGTGAACATCATCTTGGTTTGAGAGAATGTGGGACTTGAGAAGTCTTTCAAAAAGATTGAGGTATGTAGTATGAATGTAAATGAAGGTCCGGTCGACAGACTAAAGGAACGATCCGAGAATCAATCTCAAGGAATGAATGTGGCAGTGAAGGAGTGTTGCTTGATCAAAAGCCATTCTGTCAGGAACGGATGGGGGTTTATATAGATTCGAGATGCAGAGTAGACCCTCGACCTGTTCCATAATCCGGGATAGGTACCGATCAGAAAAAACGTGTTGGGCAAGCCACCCAGCAATTGATCCATGGATCGGTCGAAGGAACAGTGGATCCTGCTCCAACGGCAAAGATGGAGTGGAACCACCAGAAGGCGAATCATGGCGGGGGATTCCTACGATGGGGCTTGTCCACTGTCGCATGGCGCGGTTGGTCTGGGCCTCGAAGCATGTCGCCAGGCACCGGATCAAAGGGGACACGTCTAGTACAAAGAACTATCGGTGTTGGTGCAATTTGCACCAGGATGCGGTGTAAGAATACCTCGGCATGTCTAGAGCAGAACTGACGTGTTCGATGATAGTTCGAGAGAGACGTTTGATAAGGATATGGTTATTGGATTAAGCAGCAACTAGCGTCGATGGGCAGGAACTAGAGAACACTGCTGCCACTATAGCCACGGCCTTTACCGCTGAGCATGTCTGGCCCTAGTGCGTGCCGTTACTATGACTCACTCCAAAGACGTGGCATTAACGGTCGTCCCACGTCATCGGACCCGGCCGCTTTTTTCTCTTTTTTCTCATCTTCTCTCTTCGGCTGCAACACTTGGCCACCCCCAAGATCTTAGTCCATGGATTGCTTCATTGGAGGCGAGCATTTCAATACTCTTGAGGACTACGCCTCACGCCAAAACTGCAAAATGCTACAGACCCTGAAAATCCAGAAAACACCTTATTCTTTCAGCGCTTGGCTGGTTCTCATGGGCGGACCGAACCTGTAACCCTGAGGATTTTGACGTGTCCTCCACCACCACCACCGACTAAGTCATATTATTAATTCAGCTTTGAAAGAGATTCTCCAAAATTTTCAGTGTCGAGCCTATGATACATCGTGTTCACCCGAGGGCGCCTGAGCGCAGCCTGTTCCTGAACGTTGTGGCCAATCGTGATTTTTCTTATGGTCTTTCTCCCCCACCCGCCGCTGACGTCGCATCTGCCTTGGGTACCTGTTGATCGAGTTCTGGATTTTCTAGACTCTCCATCGATCAGGTCCTGGACGGTCGTGCTAAACTCCTCCCGGTATAGTAGATGTCGCTTTGTGAAGGCCGCGGTGTAGTGGCAATGCGCCTTTTTTTGTTCCCTCGCCATTATACAAGTTAGGCTTCTATTTTGGCAAGTCGTCGTCATTGTTCAATCTATTTTTATTAGCAAATACTTTCGCTTTGTATTTGCCATTCTGCTTGCTTTCCCAGGTTGGCCCCCGCTGGCCCCCCGAACTAGAGATCCCTGCCCAATTATCACAAAAAGAAAAGAACAGTTCATGTGTTCGCGAAGCACCAGCTCATACTTCCTGCATATGCTGCCCTATGGCCCTAGTCCTACTAGTTTGGCCTAAGCTCGCGACCGTTCCGCGGCCGGAGGACACCTTAATGAGGGATGTGGGCCGGACTAGGGCAAGTCGAGTCAAGCGGCCATAAACAACTACTTCCAGAATGCCCAGCAATTCTAGACCGCCACTTAGCGGCCCCACGATCAAACTTCTGGTACCTGCGCCTTAGCGCTCATTGTTCGTCATTGCCTATAATATCATGGTACTAAGGAAGGCCCATCGCGGGCTGGGCTCGATGACAATGAGAAATAGAGACTTGGGTATATTAGAGATCTGCGTTGGTAGAGTTTTTTTTCGTAGCTCGAGTAGGCGGTTCTCAAAATTATCATCATGCTGACAAAAACTATCTGTGCTACCGTATATAGAGAAAGACTTTCCCGATTTGTAGCGACTTTTGTATGGCTCCATGTGTGCACCGGCTCCACCACCCAGCAGCCACTCAAATCACCTTCTCTGTCAGAACCTGCGTTCGTCTCGCCTTGTTCTCTCGCGGACACCAGAGTGGACAGACAGGGACCTGCAGCCTAACGGAGGTGCCCGGAGCGAGTAGGGTTGTTCTGCCCCCTTCCCCGAAAACACGAGGGAGGGGGCCTTGTCCACCAGCTCTCGGCCTTACCAGTATGGTGCTCGCATTGCCGAAAGACTGGCCAAGGCACCCTCGCTGGTTGACGACTCGTCTTTCTTGCGGTGACCGGCCAGCTCCAGGTTGATTTGTTTGTGGGTATGCACCAGCCAATCCACATAGCTCTGGGCTTCGTTGTTCCGATCCTCGAGGAGCAGACGTGCAAATTCGTATTCCGCTCCATCAAGGCCTTGTCGGGCCAATTGGATTGTGACGGCTTTTGATCCGCGCACCGTAGAGAAATATTGGAGAAGGTTGCGCACTTGGGCATTGAGATGTGTCTCTAGCACGGGGAGGGATGATGTGTTGGGGTTCAAAGCTTGCAGAGATCCACTTTCGGGGCCAAAGAGATCTTCTAACAAGTTGGGAGAGACTTGACTGTGAAGCCACAGCAGGATAATCTGCCCGTTGTCTACCAAGTAGGCACCGCCTTCTTCGATTTTTGAGAAGCTGGCTCGGAGAGCAGGTGGCACTTGAAGCTGGCCATGCTCATTCGGGAATCCATCCTGGGGATCCATGTTGTGGATGGGGATGATGCGCGGGTAGAGGTACAGAGAAAGCTCTGTGCAGCCAATTGAACGTATCATGCGCTGGTCATGCACCCGACGGTCTGATGATTCGTGACCACCTGTAGCATGCTATTAGTATTGAAGTAGATTTGCAGGAGGCCTTGTAAAATCTCACCTTTGAATGCTCGGGATTTGATCAAGCTCAGAGTGTACATAGAAAACTCCTTAAGATTTTCTGGTAGAACAAGTTGACCAGGAGGGTGAGAGTCAGAAAAGGTCTTGCGGTATCCACTAAAGATATCGACCGTTTTCTCAGAAATACTGTTGCGGATATCTTTGAGAGACTTGTCCTGTGTTTTGGAAGCAGCTGGATCGGTGTTAGCACAAGTTTCACTGCCAGTCGTTAGTTTTAGATGCTTACCCTCTTTAGCAATAACAGATACAACTGCGTCTTGATCAATATTTCTCATCGTTTCCATGCCACCTTCGTTGACTCCTGCAACAACGTTGATGCAACGAACCCGCCGTTGACCATCAGCAGAAGTATAAAGGAGTGCAGCCTGGAAGTGGGCATCAAGCTTGGGGTCCAGTTTGCCGTCATAACTGAAGACGACACCAATGGCTTTGTCTGCATCGACACCACCAATTTCAAGATCTGCACCAAGGGTGTGCTGCACGAAGTTTCCATGGTATGAGGAAACTTGTAATCCGTTCGAGCACCGAACCTTCATCAAGGCCTGATAGCCGGTTTCTCGGGTGACACTGTGAGTAATCTCCTCGCGTGTCTTCTGGATATCACGTGGTGCATGGAAGTTGGGATAAAAGAAAGTTTCTCCTCCAGTGAGCGCCGAAACATGGCCTATGAACTTGTTAGATCATGAATGGTTGATTGCGTGTACCTAGACTTGGACTTACCGATAGTTGCCACATCCGCGTATGCGCCACCTGGGGCCGCAATGAAGAAATCCACACCAACACCAGCCTCGGATAGCTGGCTTGCAGTCTTCTTCCAAGCAGGATTCTCGGTCGTGAACAATTTACGCTCTGCATCTGTGCCGTGAATCTTGGGATCCTCGCGCACCGTAAGTTGCCCAGGGCCTGCTGTAGGCAAGCTTGCGACTGAAGCAACAATCTTTCCTCCGGTCTCTTGCAGGGCTGAAAGAGCTGCATTCAGAGTAGGAAGTAGCGCAGGCACTGGATTCTTCACCTGAGAGAAAATAGATGGAATCCTCTTCAAGAGAGACGTAATGATAGATCTTTTGAATGTAAGTAGCTTATCTTGACGACAGGCTGAGTGCCACTTACTTTGACTCGTATGGGTCTACAAACAGACCTTCGCTCAATGGAACAAATGGCTCCTCTAGATCTGTCATTACCATCATCTGTGCCTGTCCAAATGAGGCCTGCTTCACTGTTAGCAAGATGGTGAGAATTTACGACTTTCGGGAACAAAACATACTGTGAGGTTGTAAAAGTGGACTTCTGTGTCAAATGTGACAATGCCAATCTGTGAGCCCACGGGCACCTTGCGCGAAGACTCATCGCCCTCGGCGCCATCGGCTGCGCCATCCTCACCATATAGCGCCTGCGAAATGCCTTCGCAGACAGCCTTCAAGAAACCTCTTTGGTGTGATTCGCGGCTCACATCAATCAAGAAGAGAGTTCGAAGCCCCACGGGTTCCTTGTTCCAGTATTCCTTTGGTACTAGGAACTCGACCGTTCCCATCATTAACTCCGGTCGTTGCATGCGGTCAACACGTGCTCCGGAGGGGTCCAAAGGCGCAAAGTATTCGGTAGATGTATCGTTGGGGAATGTACACATGTTGCAGACGAATTTACTACCACCGGCGCGGAAAGACATGAATGGGTTGATGTATGTTCGGCATCGTCGGCATCGCGGTGGACCAACATCCCCGAAATCTAGCACTGGAATTGGTTGCTCGCCGGGGTCGAGGGGAGCTAATGGCTGTAGGATCATGCCCATAGGCAGACCGAGGGAGGAGAGGAAATCGGAGGTCGAGGGGATGTTGTTGATCGTCAGACGGGCGTACTTCGGGGAAGAATTGCCTTGGTCGTGGGCAACGAACGGAATTGCGGCCGGAGGTGGGAGATGCTGGTCCATGGTCGGGTAGACGTGATTGAAGTAGTACTGGGCTGGGCCATCGCGAGATCGGGGGATGCTTGGGATGTGTTCGGGGTCGACTTTGCCTTGCGTGGGCACAGAGCCAGGGCCACTTGCTACGCCTGGCTGAGAAGTCATTGGCGCTGCAGGCTGCCCTGGTTGTTGGAACCCTGGGGACAAAGGCCTGGGAGCCTGGTTCAAGCCGGTATTGAGGAACTGAGATGCAGGTTGCCCCTGCCCCGCAGCCAGCGAATTATCAAAGCCCTGCGCGGGTGCTGCAGATCCAGTTCCAATGTCATGGAAAGCGTGACGATGCTTTTTCCGATTCGATCTTGGTCCTGGATCTGCCGCAATTCCAAGACCGCTCATTTGTGAAGACAGGCCGGCCATATTTGGGTCCCCTGCTGCTGCTGGTTGTTGTGGTGCGACGTTATAGGGCTGGTTCGGGGCACCACCTGGGTATTGTTGTTGAGGTGCGCCATATGCAGGCCATTGGCTCTGGCCGGGTTGAGGATAAGGGGGTGCGCCAGGTTGGGGAGCAGGAGCTCCGTAGGGGAATGCAGCAGGATGAGCCTGAGGGTCGGAGGGGTCCTGAGCAGGCTGGCCCGTATTTTGGTACGTGTAAGGGTCAGCCATGATGTATCATGCCGTGGGAAAAGATGAGAAAAGCAAGAAAAGCAATGCAGCTAATCAGCAAAACATATCGGGGAAACTGTTGGAGCCCCGCGGATGTTGATGATATTCCGGATTGACCACCTTTGCTACAATGCACCGGAATTACGTAGTTCCGTGGAACCCAAAATAGAGTACCACTTCTTCCATCACTCCAGTCCTTCCCATTGCACAAAAAGTCGCAATTCTTCTAAGTCTCTTCAGACTTTTCTGAATGGCCTCAATTGTGCAGCGTGCTATCAAGTACTATATTTATTTCCGGGATCAGCGTATGTCTTTGCAGCTGAAAACTGAGACCAATGCTGGAGGTATATCCATGGATCCAACTATTTCTTATCTAGCTTGAGAATATACCTGATGCCATTTTGGAATAGAGGCTGCGTATCACTTTAGAATGCTTGATTGGTACCTCCACCAGACCAGTCCTTTAATCTCTACGAATGGAAATACTGGAAAGTTCTCGCTTCATTCGGATTTGAAGTTACCCAAGCGGAATTTTGTATTTGAAGAGCGATCCGACCTTTTATCTTGATCTTGATTGTGTACCAAGTCATCCGTAAGTACAGGCTTGAGATGTAAGAGGCTGGTAAGGTGTTCCTCATATTGTCAGCCATCGCGCGATCTAACTACTGGCAATGTCCGGGGACGCCAGTTCCAACAATAAAGCCCACGCATGTCTGTCCATCGGGGCAGCTTCCGGTGCAAAGCTGGCCTGATAGTTAATTTAGTTAGTTACAACCAGGTTTTTCCCACTTTTTCAGTAGCAGATCGTACCTTGAGCATTTGCAAGAGCAGCAATTGCTGCAGCGACGATGAAAGTGAAAATCTGCATGATGGAGCTTCGGAGAGTTGTGACTGACGAAGGATATAGAAGTTGGTATGAATGTTTTGAGCGGATGGCTGATATCAGTTCTATTCGAGGGGAGCTGCCAATTAAATAGCCTTGGAAGTCTCCAGGATCCTCGTACCACCACCCCGAGGTCGGGTGTTAGGCCTCCTGCCTTGGGGGCTGTAATGAGGGGCACAGATGCTATTTCCCACTAAGAACATCTGATTAGATCCTTTTGATCAGATAATGGGTCGTGTCGGAGTTTTGCAAACACCGATCTGCGATACAATTAGTTCCGAATAAGCGTGCTAACCTATTGGGGGTATCGCCCATAATGACCTATAACTAGTCTCCCCACACACGCTTATCTGATTTGCCTGGGCACGTCCAGATTATATTAACACACACTCGCGGATCGATCGGAAATGCGATGCTGACTCCATGTCTAGAGGCAAACAAAATATTTCCCTAAGTTCAGGGCACGCTTTTCTCGTTTACCCCGGCTGGTACCAAAAATATCAAGTCTTAAGGACCCCAAATAGCACTAAATTGAATATCTATCTCACTCTGTGACCAAAAAAGGCTTTGAGCCCCCTCGCCTAACGCTTACTGTACCAATTTATGAGGATCTTGGCACGGCATGTTGCCCGAGAGCGAGTAATTCTCCACCTTGTAGCCTGGGATAATCAATCGCCTGTGGGGCGTTTGCCCTTGGCTTACGGCGGTTATCCTCCGTGCCCTTTCTTTTTGTACTCTGCAAAAGAACACTCCGATTACGGAGTACTGGAAGTCATGTTAAATCCTCCTTGTATGCTGCGTAGCACAGGCTCATGGAACTCATCCTAAAAAATCATCTTTTTGCCATCAAAATCTGGGCGTAGATGAACCCGAAATAAACTCCACAATATGGATAATTTGAACTGTCTATCTCAATGGTTGCATGTACTATCGAAATAAAGATATCGGGTCTGAATTTTGGGCTTCAGCTTCGGTCTGAGGACTCTCTTTTCCGAGGTGGTGAATGAGTGTAAATGCCTGTCCGCGAGTCTCCGAATCTGTTTGATAAGAGGACGATCAAAATTATGACATTCCCTCTTACTACGAGTCAGAGATATAAGAGAACTATGAATACTTATGTTTCTTAGGTACCTATGGCTTCCAGATGTCCAATTTTACACGGTTCTGAAGCTCCAGATGTCGTTGTGAATGGAATGGTACGCGTGGCTGATGTTGTATATCCATGGAACATAGCATCCAGGTCATGTGCCAGGTACGTTCTGGGGAAAATTGATCGGCATGAGATCAGAGATCCCCACAGCTCACAGGGAAGACAACCGAGAGAATCAGCCGCATAAGCAATATGCATTACCCCAGAGTTTCAGGAGGCCACTTTGAGCCTATAGACTAAACTCATCTAGAGCTCTTATGCTCACAGGCCCAGCGGTATAGAAAGGAAAATAAGACATGATACAGGTCCCCAAGGCCAGATACCGAGAATAACGACCAAGCCTACTTGGCCACAGTGATTCATTCTTGTAGGGAGACTTATTCGTCTGCCGTCTCCCGAGGTCCGGAGTGGGACTAGGAGCTTTCTGGATATGTCATTCCCTTTTTACCTCATATACTACAAGGGTCTTTAAGCATATAGTGCTGGCTGCTTCAAAAGCCAATCTTGATCTGAACCCCTTCAGCCACGTACATTTGATTAATTAGTCTCGATCCCTTCTGATCGGGGGCTTCCGCTCCGCTCGGAATAGCATCATCATCATTCGGTACAGCCCCCCCTAGCATCTTTGTGAGCACCGACCGAAGATAAGAGCCTATATAGTATGCGAATATAAAAACCGTCTCAGATCATTAAGATCTTGGCATATCTTCAAAGAGCAAATAGAAGAGGACGGAGAATCCTCGGCATATGGTGGCTGATAGCGGGGCTCAATTGATTCTGACATTTGACACTTAGGATATGCACCACGCCATAAAGGCAAAGCCCTGAATCATCTATAGGACCCTCAGACAAAGAATTGAGAGGCTAGTTGCTCTCGTTTGTGCGTATAGCCGGCTTATTCGGGGCCTACAGTCCATTATGTTACCACGAGGAGCCCGGGATGAACTCGGGCGGGATTTGACTAAACAAGTTCAAGCACCTTCATAAACTATCAACAGCAACGGATAATTGAAAGCCCCACTACAAGTACTTGTAGTAGTGGACGTCCGGTGCACTCGGGTCATGGAGACATCCCGACGAGACCTGCCGAAAAGCCAGTCGCGGCCCTTTCAGATGCAATGCTCGTTGTTGATCCCCCACCGCTGCTCTTGCGCCATGCCGGAATCTTCGTTCCGGCAGTGGACTCCTTTCTGAGGAACTTGTTAGTCGGCGAAGTCTCCCGATGGTCTGAAAAACAAGCCCAGACCGATAAGAGCCCAACTGGCTAAGATAGTCTTGTCACTATTTGCCCCTCCCCCCTGCAGGTTTGATGCGTGTGCTTAGTTCGGCGAGTCACCGCGATCCTGTCGCCCGTTCACGAACCCCCTATCGATAGTGTCACTGGTTGCGTCTTTAACGATCGGCTCGAATCCGCGAATTCGCACTTATCTGCTTGCTTCCAAATCTTGCACGCACCCCTGCCCCATCTGGAGCTCCCGCTTTAGGGTTCGGGTCTTGCCATCTCACCGTCTCTTTTTTTTGCGACATTCGACCGCAGCTTAGCCCCTCGGTCTGGCGTCACCGGCCGAAGTAGATATAACTTATCGTAGGGTAAAATCTGTAAGTGTGGGCCATTTCTCAATTTCTTTATCCTGCATAACAGGCGGGAATTTTCTTCCCTCCCCTTATCTTGCCTGTTCTGCGCCTCTTCCAGCGCGGAATGATTGCGCATTTCACATCGTTGCAATGGATCTAACGGTGAAAACCTCGAATCCAGATCAGAAGCCGCATAGCGTCAAGAATCAACCCCAAAATCCTCCCCCCGGGCCTCCAATGGCTACTATCCAAGATGATGACGAACTTCTTTTGGCTCGTATTGGCTATAAGCAAGTAAAGACGCCCATAATCTAACTATCTTTGATTGCGAGGCGCTTTGATCTGACTTTTTCCTCGCGCATAGGAGCTACGCCGTGAATTTTCCAAATGGTCCACAGTCTCATATGCCATCTCCATTTTAGGAGTACTCGGATCCGTCCCAGCAACATTCGGCTCCCCGCTACAGGCTGGAGGTCCAGCTACTGCGGTTTGGTGCTGGCTGATCGGCTCTTGCATGGCTATGGTAATTGGAAGCTCGGTGGCAGAGCTAGTTTCAGCATACCCAACTGCAGGCGGCATGTACTTTGTTACCAAACATGTGGTACCGGCCGATCAGGTTCCGATATTTTCATGGGTCCAAGGATGGTGCAATTTGCTGGGCCAAACTGCCGGTGTCTCGAGTGTCGCGTATACAGTCAGCCAGATGCTTTTGGCTGCGGTCAGCATGAATTCGACTCTGGTTGATGGGCAGTACTCATATTCACCGTATGGAGCTCAGCCGAACGAACTGCTATCATTGACTAACCTTTTCTTAGCACGGCATTACAAACAGTGCTGGTTTCTATCGGGGTTCTTTGTCTTCTGGGGGTTATATGCTCTCTGACAACGAAAACCCTACATCGGATCATTCTTTGGTTCGCCCCGATCAACAGTAAGAATTAAAGTTTCCCCACGCCACACTATCAACCTAATTTGGAACTAGTCGCGGCCACCATTGCTATCTGCATTGCTCTTATATACCTGACTCCAGAGAAACAGCCCGCCTCGTGGGTCTTTACCCACTTCACTGATGGCTCTGGGTGGGGCTCCAAAGTATTCTCCTTCCTTTTGGGTTTCCTGTCGGTCGCATGGACAATGACCGACTATGACGGAACTACACAGTAAGAGAACTCAAATCTTGACTTTTGAATCAAATCTAAATGAAGAATCTAGTATGTCAGAAGAAACACACGATGCCGCCCTGAGAGGACCAGTGGCGATCAGAACCGCTGTCTTGGTGAGCGGAACATTTGGCTGGCTATTGACTGTCTGCATGTGTTTCTGCTTAACAGACTTCGAGGACATCCTCAACACTCCAACAGGCCTACCGGCTGCTCAAATCTTTCTGAACGCCGGAGGTAAAGCAGGTGGAACGATCATGTGGTCATTTGCCATTCTCGTTCAGTTTTTCACTGGTTGCTCGGCCATGCTAGCTGATACAAGAATGGCATTCGCATTTGCAAGAGACGAGGCATTGCCATTCTCCGGCATACTATCTAAGGTCAACTCTCGCACTCACACTCCGGTCAATGCAGTTTGGTTTGTCGTGCTCTTTAGCATTTGCCTTAATTGCATTGCTATTGGTTCCACCGAAACAGCTACGGCCATCTTCAGCGTCACTGCTCCTGCCTTGGATCTTTCATATGTCTCTGTGATTCTGGCCCACCAGATTTACAGATCCAAGGTCAAATTTATTGAGGGTCCCTTTACCCTTGGTAGATGGGGACCTCTTATCAACTACACGGCTGTTCTTTGGGTTCTTTTCATAAGCACCATCCTTTTCTTCCCAACCCACATTCCAGTCACGCCAGCAAATATGTAAGTCTCACTACTTCTGGAGACCTTCTTTTTCTGACCTTCTTCTTTCAGGAACTATGCTGTTTGTGTGGTTGTGTTCATTGGCCTATTCTCCCTGTTTTGGTGGTTCGTCGCGGCTCGAGGGTAAGAACAACTTAGATCAAAGTCTTGCACTTGAACTAATCACAAGTCACAGGAAGTACACCGGACCACAAACTAATGATATCATTCATGAGGTCCCTCCCGACTACGACTTTGAAAGCGACCAGGAAGCCAGCGTTTAGAAAGATTTTAATCTTAATCTAGAAGTCACCATTCATGTTTAGAGCGACGAGGGTTACAATAGAGAGCAGCGGGGAAGGAGATCATAGCGTTATGATATCAAAAAAGCACATCTTTGCCGGGAATTATAGATAGATTTAGAGCTGGTACATAATAATATAGGGGGAATCCGAGATTTTTGCCTTCGAATTACAACTTATTCCATGGCTCTTTCGACCCCAGTAGGGAGCCTGTAAGAAATTGGCGCAATCCAAGGCCAAAGGCAGGTATCAGGTAGTAAGAGTTCGGTTCATGAATTAACACCATCGTTCATAGACACGGTCCAGCAATATTCTTGGTCTCTGGTAGCTCGCGTTCTCACATTTGACGATACATCCAATAGAGAGATCAAAGACCGAGGACCTCAAGTAGGCCTTTCTCCCGGAGATGGAGCTTTTCGTCAAGCTTGACCCACAGCTTGGATCGAATATCAGAGTCTCCACAATAGGGATGTGCCGGTGCTTCCCAAACGCGGTTGATATATTTCCCTCCGATCTGCCGGAGTTCCGGACTTGTTGCCGCATGTGTAATTGCCAAACTGCCCTGTTGTGAAGTGATAGCGAAAGAATTCAGAAGAAGTCCAACAGGCAGACTGAAGATGTTGCTGCGTTTGAATTTGTACCAAATGCCCGATGCTACAAAACCGGGATGAATCCCGTTGATTGTGATATGCTTGTATTCAGGATGCTTGAGGCATCGAGCCTGTAACTCCGTGAGCCATATTTGATAATATAGCTTGCTATTCTCATAGCTTCCCCCTTTCATGTCTGGGCCACCGGTTAAATGATCCAGATCGAAGTACCCGAGGTGATGAAGGCATGATGTAGAGCAAACGATTCGGGGTTCAGCGCTACGCGCTAGAGATGGCAGAATTCGAAGAGTCACCAAGACATGAGATAGGAAGTTGACTTGGTGAACTTGCTGAAAGCCATTCTTTGTCATTCTGGAATGAGCCGCAGCTGGGGTTCCTGCATTGTTGCACAATATATCGAGAATGATGTCACTCTGCAGCCACCTGTTGCAGAAAGCCTCGACGCTTTCCAAATCTGCCATATCTATCTCCCACCACTCAATTGTTGTGCTGTGGCCTTGCGCTTCTGCAAGACGTTTGCATTCTGTCACGGCGGCAGTGGGATGGGTTTCCCATTCGGGAGCATCGCGACAGGCCAGGATCAGGTTTGCTCCCCATTCAGCGAATGACTTGGCCGCTTCTAGGCCAATTCCATTGTTGGCTCCAGATATAATAACCCATTTCCCTCGTAAGTCTGTGGGTTGGGTGTATTGATCACCGAGAGAGGTGCCGTTGCAGCCTCTCACAGCTTGAACCACATTGTTGAGTGTGTGTCCCGCAGAAGAGAGCAGGTCCATCTTGAGGAACTCGCGCGATCAGATATTAGAATATATCTGAAATTCTTAATCAAAATGTTTGATCAAGAGGCTGAGCGGCTCGGGGACTTGTAGTAGGGATGATCGGACTAGCGAGTAGATGTTGGGCCGAGGCCCCAGCAGTGTGACGGAACCCCTCAGTCTTTTCTCAGGCCGCCCACGCGTTACACTGTACCCAGTATGTATTGCCTTAACAACTTCTATCGATTATTCTTTTCCCTTTTTTTTCTTTTCAATTTTATCAAGGCCAAGGCTGAGAATTTTTTTGAGCATGCATCGTTGGCGAAAATTTTACGCATTTTACCCACGACACCTAGAGTCATCTACGTCGTTGATAGTTATGATATTGCTGGCTCAGGCACATGATGCATGCCAAAACAGCTTCGAAGTTTATCCTCATCATGGTTTTATCCCGTCACTCATTTGGTTCTAGTAGATATATCGAGTACAAAGAAGGTAGAATGATAAAAATACATCTCAAGGCCGTCAGTTTCCGGCCACAACAGCTAGTCCTTCGTAGATTTTCCTCTTCACAGCAAGGAAACTGCCTGCCCCACGGCCCAAGCCAGCCT
Organism: Tympanopsis confertula; assembly: GCA_026745395.1. Taxonomy (NCBI): domain Eukaryota; kingdom Fungi; phylum Ascomycota; class Sordariomycetes; order Coronophorales; family Scortechiniaceae; genus Tympanopsis; species Tympanopsis confertula. Next base: position 92,960 of record JAOYNU010128526.1, on the reverse strand, counting down.
GGTTTGCCGCGGATTGTGCTGAAGCTTCGATCTCAATCTTGCCTGTGCCCGACTTCCTTACAGCCACAGATTTATCGATGAGAAGGGTTCCTTCTCCACGGAATTCTGCGGTATGCCCGGCTGCTTGCATGAGCTTGCGGAGATCAGCAAGCCTTAAATCACCGACGTGGAGTGGTCGGGCCACTGATCTTGTTCCAGCAGCCATGCTGGCAGGTAATGTATCGAGAAGAGGGATAAGCTCTGATTTTTCTTGAGACTTCACTCCATTTTCCATGATCGGAACTATCGCAGAAGGAGGCGCCTCATCGATGGCCACCTTTTGCTTTTTGCCAGAAGTTTCAACCTCGACTTCTGCTTCTTCTTGTGGGTGTTCAGGCCCACGCAATTGTGCTGTCAATGCCACAACACCAAGAGCGCGGACGTGTTGCCAGTTCAGGCGTCGGACAAGATTATTGCTCAGTTTGACCATCCAGGCATTTGTGTCAACACTGGCATCAATCGATTCGCCATTTGATGGTGTGAATATAATGGCATCAACGTCCTTCGCGACATCGACACCTGCCTTGACGGACAGAAGCTTCTTGCACTCAGCTGCTAACGCGACTGTTTCCTCTTCCAAGCCACCGACAAGAATGAGCTTTTGGGGTTGAATGAGCGGAATGAGCATCTCAAGACTGCGCTTATCATGCAGTCCCATGCAATCAACGAATGCTATCCGGGCGTTGATGGTGATTGAATCCTTATTATAAACGGCCTTGGCAGGACCCTCGAAGTCTTGGCCATCTGCTTCATCCTCCGAAGAAATCGCCGCATCTGCCCCTTCATCATCAGAAGCAACACTTAGATCGTCTCCTCCGGATTCGATTCTCTGACCATCCTTGGTGAGCTGCTGGCGTTTACGGCCAGAAGAGCTCCCCGAAAGCCTGCGCCCAGAGGCACCGGCGCCATCATCCCATCGTCGTTTTTGTCCAAGTTGAGTCTGTGCCTCGGATCGTCGTTGCTGCATATCAATTTCTTCGCGTTCTTCAGCTCGCAAATATTCTTCGGGCCGAATGAATTCTCCATATTCATCACCCTTCTTCCTTGGCGCTACATATGGGAACATGCGTTCGCGTCCCTTCTTGCCGCGCACATCGTAATCGAAGACGTTCTTTCGTCGTAGTAAGATATTGACACCCAAATCTTCGTCGCTGAGAGCCAGCTTATTTCGATTGGAGTGGGCTAAAGAAGCGGAGAAGTTAAGCACTCGGCCCTGTTGCTCTGGATCTGAGTCTTCTGACGAAGTGGAGCTGGATCCATCGTCAAGAACGTCCGCTGTAGTTTCAAGGCTCTCCTGCGCTCCTCGAACTTGAGAAGTATCTTCTAATTGTCGTTTTGTCGCAAGGTATTGTTGATATAGGAGCTGATCTCCTGCATCAAGAGGTGCTCGCTGAATGTCTAGCCAGCTAAGTTCCCGCCCTCCGCTGTGGACTTGCTCCAGTGTTTGGCCATCTGAGGAAGTCTCAAGAGCTACACCATCCTGTCGAGCTTCGTACCAATGCCAGAGTGTGTCTCCCAAAGAACTCAACTCTGGGCTTTCGTTGTTTGCTTCTGCGGCCCGTGGGCGAAATGACTCGGTCAACAAAATCAAGTTGTTGGGGCCTTCAGCAACACGCTTTAATGATTCCTTCGAGAATCCCCAAGCCATCGATACGTCAGACGCAAGAATGACTTTGGGGCCTTCATCTGCGAGAAGCTTCTCAAGACGTTTCTTGCGCTCAACTGTCTTGAGATGTTTGAAAGTAAAGGGACCTCCACCACCCTTGCCACCTTTGCCTTGCGCCTGTCCAGAGTTGGCCTGGGTAGTCGCTCCGTCTGCTCCTTCAGCAGCTTCAAACTCACGCACGATATTCTCGTCCATCCATTCGAGCATACTTCGCGCCAGTCGCATTGTAGTGTTGACTTTGCGACCAGCAAGGTACAGGCCTGCCCCTTGGAGCACGTCTTCTTTCTCCCCAGTCGAAGCATCCCGCCAAGCATGCTCTAAAGAGTACGCGAGCTCCAGTACTCGGGCACTTGTATCAGTTGGGATGAGAACTGTGCCACCCTTCGCAAGACTGCTGCGGATCATATCAAGGAGTAGATCATCTCTCTTCTTTCTTCCGCCAGAAACTGCGAACTTATCGCTTCCTTTCGTGCTGCAAATTAAGGCCGTCGGTTTGCGTAATTGCTCAATCACCTCCGTTCCGCTGGCTCCAGATCCGCCAAACCATGCAGCACCCGCTACAACGCTTTCACGAGCCTGGTTCCAGTCCACGGCATAAACAATAGACTCCATTCCATGCTGAATATGCCATATAGTTCCACCAACAGTGTGTCCGGCATTGTAAGCGGTTAGGGTGAGACCGTCGAGAGGCGGCGAGAAGGGCGAAGGGAGAGGTTGGTGAGGTTGCGAGTATTTAAGAGGTGTGATAAGAGAGAAGTATCTGGCAATTTCTTCAGTAGTGGGGGCCTGAAGTAGAATTCGACCAGTGCTGCTATTGCTATCGCTGTTTGCTTCACTGGCAGCCAACGATGGCACAGCAGATGCGGCGGATGCGCCAGGCTCCGAGATGGAAGCTTGAGGCAGGAAAGTCGCCGCAAGTGGCGCAGAGGCGTATAGATCTTGTAAGCTCGTACGTCCAAGCGCAATGACAGGACTCGTTGCATAGATAGGAATTTGGGTGAATTGAGGAAATGTGCGACAGCAATGGACAAATGCTCCGATGTGTGATGGCGTAGCGTGCGTTAAGAGAATGAGAGATAGGGTCGGAATATGCCTGCAGCGTTCAATTGTTAGCCCCGCGAATTTAGAGAATAACCCCTTTGAAAAAAACGTACTTCTCGAGCTCCGCCAAATCGCGAGTGTCGAAGGTATCATCCCAACCTACGTCGACTAGGATCTTGATGCCTCCATCAAGCTCCAAGATAGACTGTGATGCCCTGGATGTTGATGATTGAGCGCCTACCAAGGGCGTAAACGTAAACATCTTGATCACGCGCCGTCAGCGAACGGCAACGTTTGATCGCTTTGCGCGAGGTTGTCTGGGGCAGTCGGTGCAACTTGCGCGTGCCGGCAAAATCTCTGGGCGGTGTGAAAGCGCGTCCGCCTCGAAGTCACGCGCTACCAGACTCGTATTTCATGAGATGCAACTCTTTTGGTGCGAAATCCTCGGTGATTAAATCCAGCTACGTTTTCAGCCATCAATCTATGTCCTAAAAAAGCGGTTTTTGGCTTCGGACGAGGCTTAGCAGATAATCACGTTGTACTATCACGTGACCAGGGAATATAGATCCTTCACTGCAGGTCCCAGTGCTGTGAATCAGAACTAAATATGGAGAACGGTACTAATATGCTTGAATGATGCGCTGGCTTACGCAAATTTTCACCTTCGGAGGTGGATATTGTACATCAAAGCCTATGCGTTAGCGGGCTCCGGGTTCGGTCATGACGCGCAGTACAACTGACTGACATTTACACTAACATTTACACTAAGGACCAGGAATAGAGGCGTCGTGTCTAAGAAAACGCACAAATATGAAATATATGGTTTGAAAAGAGAATAATATATATGAAACAAACACAAATTTCACATTGCACAAAATCAGAAAGTATCAGGGCCACATTCACCGTGGCCCATCCCGAAGAACCTAAGGCCCGCCCAAGCTTTTGTCATTCATTATGCTCCTTTCTCATGTGGATTGTTTGACTACGTAAAATCACTTAGTTTCTCGTATATTATCGAGGACCGAAGACTGACTGCAAAAACAAATGGCCGATAAGCCCCGCAAGCCGGATTTATCTTGTTTACTTGTCCTAACCTTGGAAAGTCGGTGGACTGGAACCACCGAGCTGGCCAAGATCCCATACCTAGGCACGGCGCACTGGCCCAGGTAAACATTTGAAGGGAAATGATTGGCCCGCGCTCTTGAAATGTCCACGCAGATCTCCCTATATATTTGTAGATAATAGCCACTGTCGGCTTCGTAATCCAAAGGCTCAATGGCTCTTATACATCCCGATTTTGCTTTTCCTGCGCTCCTCATTACATCTAAATCTGTATTTAACATAAAAGTTTGTTCGGAAGTAAACATCCTATATTTAATAAAGCCTTGGAAGTTTGACCGATGACAGATTCACCAGTCCGATTTGATGCCTTCAAAACCTGCACTGGCTCATTTTCTATGTGATGATCGGCATCCTATTGATACTTCCCGTTGGTTTTACTATAATGAATATTGCTTACGGAAAAGTGATAAAGTAATGACATTGAGACTGGTATTTCTGATTAGACTTGGTTCAGCAAGACGGATGAGATGACGATGGGTAATGAAGCTCTGACTTCAGTTTCTTGGTCATTCGAAAACCATTGCGCCAAACTCGGCAATCAATCTTCCGCTTTACGCTTGCCCTTGGGAACATCCGAATCCTTTGATGGTCCTGCGGCTAGGCTATTATTAGCATATGCTCTTCTCAAATTTGGATCTGACTATTTCTTTTCGACACTTGGTCATTGAGCGTCCAACAAGCAAGGGGTCACTCGAGTGCTACTTTTTCACCCAGAAACTCGCCAATCAAATCGCAAGGGCAAGAACGATTACTAAACTTTGAATGATCTCGCTTGGTGATCTCAAAATCACGTATAAAAAGATGGAGAAACATGGGTCGAATGAAAAGTATCACACTGAAAGAAACATATTCAAGTTGTACTTACAACCTTGGGCTTTAGCTTTAGACAAGCCTGCAACGAGGTGTAGAGGTATGAGAGTGCGGCGGGAGGAAGATCGCGTGCGCCTCATGGAGCCTGTCGTTGGTTCATCTTGCTTGCCCCCTGGCTTTGAATCTTGGAGGGTCGGATCTAAAGACACACTTATTTCGCCTTCCGGTATGAGTGTGGTATTTCTTTTTTTCAACATTGCCACGACAATTGATTCGGATCTTACGCTCATTGGTCGGTCAGGCCTACGCCCATCATTCTTGGCGTTGAGGGCAAGACTTGGTCGCCTATATGCCTTGTAAGATCGAGGTAGGCTGTCTTTAGAAAGCCGTTGAAAAAAAGGCGAGTAATCCCCTTTCTTTTCACCGGCTGATTTCCCAAACGATGTCGTTTCAGGTGGATGTCGAGGTGGCGGTATGGGATCGTCCACGTTGGCGATATGGGTCCATTTTTGGCGTCGGATCCAGGCGCGGATTTCATTACAACAGACGGGATCGAGCAATGCATCTATCAGGGACCGAAAGGCAAATTCATACAGTTGTGCTTGGGTTAATTCACCCCAGCCGCTTTCTGGGTCATGCATTTGTGTCTGGGGCTGTGTCTGGGTTGATTCACCCCAGCCTCTTTCTGGGTCATACAGTTGTGCCTGGGTTGATTTACTCAAGCCTATTTCTGGGTCATACAATTCATAATAGCGTACGAGGGCTCGCGCTTTCTGGGACAATTGTGCCTGGGTTAGTTGTTCCTGAGTTAATCCACCCAAGCCTAGTTCTGGGCCATATTCAAATTTCCAGTCAAGAGCACCAAGCCCAATGCTGGCATCGTAAGATCTCGGATGGCTTCCTCGCAGAAGTCCAGGAATATGTGTTCTATTTTCAAATGTCGTAATCAATTGATTCTCGAGATCTTTCCCTTCTGGCGGGTCCGCAAGGGGTACAAGTGTCCATCTAGGAAAAGGACAGTCGTCTCCGAAGTAAATGCTGGGCCATTCAAACCCCTCTTCCGCATATTGGTCAAGGCTTTTAGTACCAGGGAACTGAAGAAATTGTTTGGTATTATCAGTAGGACACTCTACCTTTCTGAATCCTGCTGAATGGATTTTGGTATCACGCGTCCGCCATGATAACAGACGCTTCTTGCTCGGCTGGCGTGCTTCCGGAGGTGGAGAATCCCTTAAACCCGGTTTTCTCTTTGCAGACATAGTAGACGGGTCTGAAGCTGTGTATTCGGCCGCCTCTGCGTTTTGATCTGCCTCTTCGGCCGCCTCTTTAGTTTTTTCTTGAGCTGCATCTCCAGCCGCCTGTGCCTCTTCAGCCGCTGCTGCATCTGCGGATTCCTTTAGACGTTGCTTTCTTTGGCGCCAATTGGCTTTTCTAGCATTTGACATTGAAGGCCTTGACCTTTTGTTCTTCCTGGGGGTCCACGCTTTCATCTTCACGTTATTCTAAGGTTTGAAGTTCGAAATTTGTTGGAATTGCTCAAGCGAAGACAAGAGTGATATGTGAACTGATGCTTGTGACCTAAACTGATCGAGTATACAAGGCGATAGTCCAATGAGAATACAAATGAAATCGGTCCGGACTCAGCAGCGGCAAAGTGCTGATAGGCATCAAAAGTATAGACAGACGGAGAGAGCCCGAATGTTCAAGATTAAGGTCTCTACTTATATAAAAGGGCAATTTGGCCTTTGAATCACAAAAATACTCTCTTACCTGCCTCAATGAAGCCCTGTGACGATTTAATATGCTGAAATCTTTGTCCTCGAATGACCAAATTAGGTTGAAAGAAAAAGAGCCTTGGGTTGAAACCAGCGGTACGCCAATGGATTAGTCATATGAATGGAAATCCGTCGATTTCGACACAGCTGCTGGAGATGGAGATAATGATTGTTTTATCAGTAATTTGTCGTAACCGGGGGAAGAGATTTATCACGATGGAATGCCTGGAATGTCTTAAAGGAAGGATGTAAAAGCATGTAGTAGACCAGAGCGTCTTCAGTGCCCCGGTTTGAAACTAGCATGCCATTATTTCGACAATAATAGAGCCATATATGTAGCATAAAGGGATAGAAGCTGTTGATTATTGCAGGTAGATTCCTTGATATTGATACATGGGACGGAATACGCTTCTTGAAATGTATGCCGAAATTCAACTTTGGAGTCAATATGCCTGGGTACTAGGAATTGATATTTCTTGATACTTGAGGAACTAGACTGATAAGCTTCTGTCTAAAATTCATTCCAAATCCCTGGCCAAAGATTTCCGAGTGATCTAACCGTCGAATTATAAAAACGTTTTCCCGGATGCTCGCGATTGCGGAGGGGCTGGGGATTGATTAGTCCAGGGCCGAGTTGGAGAAAAAGAAAACAAGTGAGTAATCCATTTACTGAGAAAGAGTTCAAGGGGCAAAGTTTACACAAGCTGCACATTCTCGCTCGTGACCACTTGATGAGATCTGTACCAGGGAATAAGCAGTAGCATATCTTCATTGTTCCTTGTCTATATGAAACTTCGACCATCAAAAATAAAATGTCAACAACTCTCAAGCAGCAAGATTCGTCTGAAAGTTAGCTGCCCTGCAACTCTGGAATGTTGGCATGCGACTGCTACCTCATCATCACGAGTGTCATTCGTAAACCTTGACCACTATTAGCCCTTCAAAGCCTGTAACTAGTACGTTCAAATGTTGGAGGCAGGAGTCCTCGCGTATGATCTAAATAGTCGAAAGGTTGCATGCCAAAGATGCAGAGAGACATCCAAAAGACCCATAGACGTAGAATTTTTATGAACGAAAAAGAATTGATTTGGTACTAGCGTTCAGCCGCAGGGATATCGGAATGCCTATCCAGCTTTTCCCATCCCCAAAATATTTCACCATGTAACAAAGATAATCATACAGCGTGCGCCTCAGAAGATAGATACACAATCTACCCTCTGTAATAAGTGAAGGATTATGAATATACCTGGCTAGCGGATATTTATTGCCAGTAGCGAGGCTCATCAAAGACATGGTAGCGGTGTCCACGCACACCCTGTCCACGGAAGAGAGCAGGGAAACGACGGCCAACGGGAACCATCTCTTCAGGAACACGCACCTCCTCCTCCGGTTCGGGTTCTCCGACAATGAATTTACCGACCTGCGTAGTTGGTTAGTGATGGGGTCTAGAATTGAGATAACGTGAGTCTTACCTGGATCTCGGTATCCGTGATACTGTCACGGCTAATTCTGGCATATCCAACGCGGTGGATCTTCTTGAAAAGAACATATTCGCACCATCTGTCCCAGTCGGTGGGGTCAATGTCCTTCATTCCGCTGACCTCGCCAACGTAGGTGTTGTAGTTGCCCTCAAGTGGCTTGGTCACGAGGTAACTGAGGAGAATGAGAGGGCGAGGAGACGAGCCCATCAGTTTGGCGAGGTACTGGCTCTGAAGACGACGGTCCTCAGGGTCTTCTTCTTGGCCGGAGTGGAAGACTACAATATCAACCATCTCGCCGTACATGTCGAGAGTGGCATGGATAGCAGGGGCCAGCTCACCGACAGGCGAGGGAAGAAGGTGGTGAGTCGAGTTGACGATGGGGAACTTGGAGAGCAAGGCGGATCCCCAGGTGTGCTTGTTGGGTCCGGGGCCGAAGTCAGTGTAGTAGCCAAGATCCTCAGCGATGTACTGGGTGACGTCCTTGTTACCCATGATGATACGCTGGTTATCCGACTCGAGGAAACCGATGACATCCAGCTCGAGCTCTCCAAGGACATTACGCATACGGCGCTCAGCAGCCCACATGTCGTTATCCAGACCGAAGTGCACTGTCCAGATACCTGCGGTGACGACCTTGTCCTCCTTGTGATGAGGCTGGTAGTCGTTGGTAGGGAAGCGCAGGTATGCAATAGAAACAGAAAGCAGCTGCAGAGCCAGCAGAACGTAGACATAGTAAGAGCGAGTCCTCTTGCTGTAAGGGCTGACGGGCTTGTTGCGAGAGGATCTACCAGAGTTGGAAGTAGCGGCCGAGAAAACACCAGCGCCAATGAAGAGCATGGTGACAGTCATAAGCCAATCCGTATGCTCGCGGACAAGAGGACCACCAGGGACGAAGGCGTAGGCAACGACCCAGACGTGGAAAAGGAGGAGGAAGACGTAGATAACGAATCCGGTACCAAATGTGATGGCGGGAGAGTGACGAACGCAAGAAGTAATCAAGACTGGAGAAACAGCCATAATGTAGAATGCGAATGCCAAGGCACCGTAATATCCAGTCCAGTGGTGGAAAGTAGTAAGAAGGGCTGCACCAACGGATCCGATTCCATAGGCCGTCCAGCTACCTGCCACGCCAGGGTTGAAGATACCGTACATAAGACCGGCACCCATGAAAAAGATAGTGACAGCACCGTGGGGCACGGCAATGGGGCCACGCACGGGGTAACCGTCCCAAACCCATGAGATCATGGTGCTGGAATCGGTCAAAAGAGACACAATGGCAAAGAAAAGACCTCCAAAGCCAAAGGCGGCCAGGATAGGCGAGCCCTTCTTACCACTTGAGGGCAGATAGTCGCTACCGCTAGTGGTATATCCCTTCTGAGATCGCAGCACAGCGAAGATGGCAAGAGCAAGACCGATCTTGTTCCAGCCACCATTGTCACTGTGCATAATCGGCCACAGTGGGTTGTTAGTCGCACAAGCGAACTTAGCAACCACGGAAATGATCAGACCAATGCCCCAGGCCATAATGCGAGCTTCCAGACGAGGGGTGTTTCCACGATCAGCGAAGAAGCTGGCCACCCATGCGGCACAGGTAGTGGACAGGGCGAAGGATGTGACGAACAACCGATTGGCGGGGTTTTGGAATCGGAAGGCAAGAAGCGCAACCAGCGAGGCCATGTGCAGGAGGCGAAGGTTCTTCGTAGCAACATAGCGGATTGAAGGGATGGCGAAGAGAAGAGGCGAAGTACAGCAAACAATAGCCACTTCATAGCCAGAGATACCCATGTGCCATAGAGGGAAGTCTGTTATCGTTAGTTCATCTTTCTGCATATCTAGAGATTAGATACACTTACACCACACAAGGACGGGAAGACCAGTCACGATGGTCCAGAAAACGAACTAGATGAAGTATTAGTCACTGCCATGATAACTTTCCACAAGTCGGGTTACAAACTCCGTTGTAAGCATCCGCAGCCGCGTCAACGATCTCGGACCAAAAGAAGCCCTCGCCGAAGGTGTTACCCACAGGCTTGCCCTTCCTAACTACTTGTTAACACGATATTCATGAAAGCCATGGGATTGTACGCACTCTTTTTCAAGAACAGAGTCTGCAGTTGTCTTCAACTGACTGAGGAAAGAAATGTTCAGAATATGTTTTGTTTCATAACCAACGTGTCTTATGCGATATACATTTGTCGTAGGTGTCATTTCGGAAGCCACGGTACATACCCTCTGCTGATTCCCTTCACATCACGAACCACCAATTCCAGTCCTTCAAAGTCAAGCACAGTAATCGCATCAAAACCAACGTCGAACAACACCAAAGACCACTCGAAGAAGGCATATCGAGTATAAGCTAAATCAAAGGTCAGTAAGTACGCAAACCTCCACTTGCAATGACTATCAGACTTACCACCGGGAACCTTGTGGACCTTGTGCTGGATGAAGTAGTAGATCAATGGAACCAAAGTGCCAAAGAAAAGACTGGCCATGATCTTGCGATACTTCACGGCCTGGCGGTTGTTGGGGCTCAGCGCAAGACAGCCAAGAGTCCAGGGCAGAGTCGCAACAAGATATGAGATCATGAAAATGTCGTGCCAGTCGTGGTCATCGGTCGAGGTAACATATGTCCATCCGCCGCAGGTCAGAGTGCGGAAGATGCCGACACCGGCCACGATCTTCGGCAAGGTCGTGTTAGGTCGCGCGGTAAGGACGTACCACAGGAAGACGAGGATGAAACGAGGGCCGGAGGTGATGGCGATAAAGACCTGGAAGAAGGAACGTTCGGGGTATCGATCGCCAATGGTTGCAGATACGGAGGGGAACCATTCATCGGGGTAGCCATAGTGCTCGTTCTGGACAATCTTATGGTAGTGCAGGGCGACACCGACGATCAGCGCACTGAAGAAGGCCGCGTAGGCCGCGCCAGTATGAGCCCAGGCAATCCATTTGCCATTGATCTGAGTTGAAGAAATGTGGTTAGTGGCCGAGGTTAGCTATCGCGTGCGGTGCCACGTACGGTGACAACGGCATCTCCATCCTTGAATCGGGGAGCCATGGCGGCGCAGAGGGGTATGAACTCTGCACCAACAATTGCACGGCTAGCGGAGAAGAAATTGAACGAAAGAAAAGAGTGTCGAGAAAGAACGAGAGTGACTTCTAGAGAGCAAGGGCCCCTGAGGAGAGGAAAACATCGGATCCGCCGGTGCCTACACAGTGTCCTTGGTCCCTGGGCGCTAGCCGCATCGGGTTTAGCCTCGGTGCTTTGGCAATGCGGGATCTTCAACTTTTTTTTTCTCAGATAACAACCGCAAGCTCGCAACAATGTCGGCCGCCACGGATAAGGCTCGATTCTATCTGGAGAAGTCGGTGCCAGAGCTCAAAGATTTCGAGCGCAAGAAGATATTCAGCAAGGTATGTCGCAGCTAGAAAGCTCCGAGCAGCGCAGTCCGCTCATGTATGATTACCCCAGGATGAAATCACATCGATCATTAAGAAGCGATCCGACTTCGAGCACAAATTGAATGCGCGCGGTGCACAACCGGTCGACTTTGTACGATATGTGCAGTACGAGTTGAATCTCGAGAACCTACGGAAAAAGCGAGTTAAGCGACTGGGAATTCGGAATGGAGGCCACAGCGGAACAAGACGTATTTTCTTCATCCTCGATCGTGCTACTCGCAAATTCCACGGCGACCTGAATCTCTGGATCCAATACATCGACTACACACGGCAGCAGAAGGCGTTCAAGAAACTGGCAATGATCTTGACTGATGCTTTGCGATTCCACCCTACCAGCGCGGATCTGTGGATTTATGCCGCCAAATACTCTCTGGATGACCATGCCGACATGTCCCAGGCCCGAAGCTATATGCAAAGAGGTCTACGATTTTGTAAAGGTGCTCGGCCATTATGGGTTCAGTATGCCAAGCTGGAATTGATTTATATCGCCAAGCTCGTGGCTCGCCAACGGATATTGGGTCTCGATGAGGCTAGCGAACGGCCAAAGGCTCTCGACGGACCTGGCTTGGACGACAATGACGCTGATGTGATTGCGCTACCAGCCGTCACCGAGGAGGATATCAACCCAAGCGCGGAGGGAGAGCAGGTCGATGAAAAGGCTCTGGAGACATTGAATGCGACACCCGCTCTGAGTGGTGCCATTCCTCTCGCGATTTTCGACTCTGCGATGAACAATTTCAGCAACGACGACCGGCTGGGCCGCGACTTTTACGACATGGTCTTTGAATTTGAGGACATCCCCTGTCTGCGCCGAATTCTTGACCACGTGGTGGAGAAAATGCAGGCCCACCACTCCACCAGCCCTCGGGCGCAGATCTGTCACATCAAATTGCCTACAGCGGGAATTCGTGTTACCTCCCCGGCGTTCCCACGGGCCTTGGGAAGCTCTCTCGGCCGCCTGAAGGATCTGCAGCCGGTGAGCCCCAGCCTCGCGCAGGAAGTGGTCAACTGGCTCCAGCCGATTGCCGACACAGCGGATTTGGACCCTTCATTGAGAAAGGTCATTCTGTCGACAGTGCGCAATGCGGAGCGCGCAGTGGGTCAAGAATAAAATGTATCAGGGGGGTTATAGGAAAGAATTCGTTTTTCTTGCACTTGCGAGGCGTCTGGGTCGGGTTGTATGGAGATAGTTCACTTTTGTCTCCACAAATAGTAATTTGGGGCCACATGCGAATAGCGCCATGATGGTGTCAAAACAGCATCTCAAAAATCAATCATCATTATTTCCCCGCCGACTTTGCTTCTTTGAGCTGTGCATTTTCTTTGATTTCAGACGGGACTCATTTTCAGCTTTTTGCCTGTCATGTGGTCAGATCGGGTGGACTATCAAATGGCCTTGTGTGGGGGGCAATAGATGCAGGGGCCTTTACAGTTTTCGTACTCGGTCTCGTTGCTGCTCCGAGGTGTCGCCCGGAACAACCGCCTTGGCCGCGCTCTCGAGCAGCTGGTGGAGCTTGTCGAAACACGAATCCACATTGCTGGCCTGCTTCCGGGACTCGTCGGACTGGAAGACCAGGGCCTGTGACCGCTCGGTCGCATAGCGAGACGCACGTAGTTGGGGGTGTAGCAAACGAGGAACTAAAGGCAGTAATATAGCCAAGGGGATCTTAAGCGTGGCTTTGGAATTGACTCTGCCCCTCAATGGGTTAGCCTTGCCGATATTGGCGCTGGTACTCGGAAATGCACCGACTTATTCACGTTCTGGCCGCCAGGACCGCTGGACCGACTGAAGGAGACTTCCCCGACATGGCGGGGAACTGTGTTGGCATTCAGGGTTCTCAGCCATGTTCTTGCTAGCTCGACCTCTAGATCAGATGACGTTGAGGCGAAGCGCACCCAAGGTCGGAGCCAGTTCATGGTTTTGGGGGTGCAGGAGGATCCTTGGGAGGTCAAAAAAGAAGGGCCGATCTATGTTTAGGTTAAGGGTGGGAGCTGAGGCCACGGGAGGCAAGCCTTGACTAATTGAAATGAGAAGAGAGCAGCAAGGTCCCTCTACGGTCCCTCGAGTCTGGTTCTCGAGCCTGGCCCCTCTCGTCAGGAAGTACAAGCTCTAGGATGGTACTTCTCATTGGCGGGTTCTCATACTTCAAAAGCAGGGACAGCACACAAAGCGAGTACCAGGCATAGTATAGACCGGAGAGTACTTGTACGGAGTACCTGCTGGATGATCGTACAGGGTGGGCTGCATCTCCTGCATTGCAACCAACTGAGTTACCTCTTGACACCATCCCCATATTTCTCTCCAGAATTCCCTCTTGCCCCTTCGCCTCCCCTTTTCTCTCCGATCTTCCCCTTTTCCCTTTCTCTTTTCCTTCACCCCCCAAGAGGCCCTCCAGCCAGTTAATCGGCCCTATCCGACCATCGGCTTCCCTTACCGCCCTTGAACGGGTCTTCTCATCGCCCCACCTTAGCTTGCGATTGCGAAAATTCATCGACCTGTTTCTCTTCTACTTTGTTTCTCTATATTTCCACCCGCCACCCACATTAATCGACTCTTCCCCCATCGCGTTGTAAATGAGACGCCCGCCCCCAAGTTGTCTACATGACGCCCAGTCCCCCTGATGAAGCGCTTCACTTCCGCGGAAAGACACTGACTCCGGAAAGCCCTCGGCCGCTGCACATACCGGAGCCAGCGAACATCCCGGTCCTGGAGAACCAAATGGACCCTGTCTTCAACGACACATCTACTTACGATCGCCTCGAACAATCTCACCCTCAAAACCCCCAACATGACTGGTCGGCTTCCCTCCCGAGGGCTGCAGAGCATGGAATAGATGAGCAGGATTCAGGAAGTGTGCCAGGAACGCAGCCTGGAGATCGGGCGATGGAAAACACTGCTGTATCAGCAAACCTTTATCATTCCAATCCCGCATCATCGGGGCAAACAATGAACGCAAACCCTGATCTTTCTCAAACGACTCCGGTTGCTCCGGTCCCCCAGGGCCATGCCGCTACTGGCGAGATAGACAATGCCGGCGCGGGTACTTCCCAGCTACCGATTCGCCTAGAAGATGCAAAGGATGATGCCGGATCGAGTGCTGCGGGAGTCAACTTCCAGACCCTGCTAGATAATCTGTCCCATCCTCCCGCACCTCTGTCCTCCGAGGCTCCTCCTATAGAAGGCTCGTCATTCCATCAAGCACCCACCGACGAGTCTCTCCAAGCCCAGGGCCTCCCTGCCCGGCCTCCCATCCAAGACCCATCCCACCCCTCTGCCTTCCCCACCGATGATATGCTGTATCATCAACACCCATCAGCCCAGCCCTCCGCCTACGCAGCGCAATCCAGTAATGCCCAACCCTATCCCTCTGTTACGCCAGCCGGTGCACCAGGCACTCTGTCCGTGGCTGGTACTCTACCTCCACCCCCGCCTCCTATGGCCAGCTTCCAGCAGACCCCTTCCACAGGCGGCGAGTCGCACTCCTCCCAAGAACAAGCCCAAGCCTCTAAGAAAGGTCGCCATGATAAGCAACCCGGGCGTCCAACAAAGGGCGCGGACGATGATTCGCCCTGGGGCCCGGATGTGCAAAAGAAGTATGACGAGTTCCTGCACGATGAGCGGATCTATGTCACCGAGGGTCTTTGGGATCGCTTCCCCATTGGGTCGAGGCTGTTTGTCGGTGAGTCTCCAGCGCATCTTATCTCGCATCCTTCCCCCACTAACATCTCTTATCACTCAGGCAATCTCCCGACTGAAAGAGTCACAAAGCGTGACATGTTCCATCTATTCCACAAATACGGAAAACTGGCGCAGATCTCGATAAAGCAGGCTTATGGCTTCATACAGTTCCTTGAGGCAGGCTCTTGCCAATCTGCTCTCCAAGTCGAACAAGGCGCTTTAGTTCGCGGCAGGAAAATCCGTGAGTGTGATCCCAGTCTAGCGGTATCGAGTCCTCTGATAAGCTAATCTCCCCCACAAGACCTCGAGATTTCCAAGCCACAACGATCCACTCGGCCAGCGCCCGCTGAACCCTCTCGTGCTCCTCCTCCGCGCCGCTCGCGATCACCCGAATTTCCTCGCACTGTCGCCGCTCGGACCACCGCCCGAGCACTGGGCGACCGATATGATCGGCCTTATGAGCCGAGTCGGCTCCCGTTCAGCGACTTCAGGGATGAACCCTCTCACCGCCGGCGCGATGACCATCGGCCCCCAAGATCACCGTCTCCTCGGCCCGCCCGAAGAGATGGATATAGATCACGAGACAGAACGCCAGACCGCTTCGATCGTCGTGATCGACGGCGATCACGTTCACCGAGGTCTTCTCGCTCTCCTCGCTCTCCATACTCGCGGGATCGGCGATATAGAAGCCCTAGCCCTCGACCTCGTGGTGTCTATGATGGAGAAGCCGAATTGCCAGTTCCAAGACGGTCCATCCGTGATGTCCCCGAAGTTCAGGTCCTAGTGCTTGAAGAGATTGATCGGTATGTCCGAAGCTTGAGTCTTTTCCCATTTGATGTCGCTAACCAATACTTTCAGGAACTTTATACTCCATGTTGAAAACGCTTTCAGGAACCGCGGTCTTCGCGTTGACGTACTTGTGCTGGGACCTCGCATTCCTCTTGGCGCAGCAGTTCATCGTCAATACGTTGAGGGTGTTCTCGCTGTCGTGCGATTGTCTCGACCTAACCAATTCTCGCGCAAGATCCCACTTCAAATATTTGATCGAACCGCAGGGCCGACCCATGTCCGCTTCACTGGTGGTACGTATTAATTTCTACTTTTGATCATCTGGATGATCTTACTAATGTTGTTTCTCGCAGACTATCCTGAGGTCGAAGCTAATATAGCGGCCGAAGTTATGTTCCACCAAGCCCAAACTATGCAACGTGCTGGCCCACCGGCTTCGTTCGCTCCGAATCCCGCCTTTGGTGTGCAACCGGTTCCTCCAGTCCCCATGCCTCAGCCAGGGCTTCCTGCTCTAAATAATGCTCCCAACATGACAAACTTTATCAACTCCTTGGATGGGCCTGGTCTCCAGAATCTTCTCTCTGCTTTCCAGCGCCCTGGTCCCCAATCGCAACCCGTCTCGGCAACTCAGTCGCCTTTCTCCTCACCCAATCCTCCACCCCCAGCTGATTTGGCTGCTCTCCTCACCAATGCGGCTCGTCAGCAACCCATGCCGACGACTCAGCCGCCAATCGCCCCTCCACCTTTCAATCTTCAGCCTCCTAATGCTCCTCCCATCTCTGACCCTCGTTTGCTCTCCTTGCTGGCAAAAGGATTCGCGGATCAGCAGCCGCAGGGCCAGCCCGCGGTTGGTTCTAATGTGCAGAACTTGATGAACCATTTGGCTAAATGGAAGCAATGATTTTACGAATCTCTTCGCTGTGATTAACCCCTCTCTGCGTGGGCCAACCCAAGGCTCGAGTCATTTTATTTATTTTCCATTTTGTGGAGCATTGTTCAATGTCTTCGTCGTGTGATGACCTTGTTTCATATTTTCTTTTCTTTCATGCTGGCACCACCCAGTCGTTGCAATAACCGGCGTTTATTATTCATGGGAACTTTTTATGGCAACAAGAAACTAGATATTCGGTGTGGATTGCGGTGTCTAGGCTGGAGTTTGTATCTTACTTGGCTATTATCATCCACTCTGGTCTTGTGCTTTTGGATTGCTTGCTTGCTTAGTGCAAGGCAAATATAATTTGGCACCCTCCTCTTCTGGAGATCTTTGAAGAATCTTTTGGACACTTGATATCTCGGAAATTTAATCTAGTAGGAATCCGCTGCTTGGTTCGGTATATTCTACTAGTTATTTTGGAATGCTGTAATACCGTAGTTTGACGGTCGAAAACAAATGAAAATATTAGTGATTGATAGTACATCCGAAGTCTATATGTAGTCTCTTCAAACTGAACAAATACATAGTCCTACTCTCCAGCTACGGTCCAAAGTTGACCATCTCAGACGAGCGTGACCTTGTTATCCAAGAAAGAGAGGTCTACAGCAGGCGGCGGCTGAGAGTCTGCGCCAAAGAACTGCAAAAGCCGATTCGCAACCCAAGTAGGGTTCTCATCCAAAATCCAGTGACCTGCCTTCGGAACCACGTCAACCTCAAGATCCGAGGCCACCGGCTCAAAGCTCTGCTTCAAGGCAGCCTCAGGCGCCTGGCTGGCTTCACCACCCAAAGCCAAAAGAGGCATTGGCAATGGCTTCGCTGCAAAAGTGGCATTAAAGAACGCGGCATCCTGCGTTACCGTCGAAACAGAGAATATATTCAACATACTCCGCAGGAAACCAGGCTTAGAGATCGTAGTCGTGTACTTCGTCAGATCCTCCTCGCTGATCGCTGCATTTCCCGAATACGACGCTTGATAGAAATACCAAGCCAACAATTCCTTCTCACGCCCCTGAATGAAGAACTGCGCCGCATCGGGGACACTGAAGAATGCCAGCTGCCAACTCTTATACAAGTCCCACCCTCCACCTGCGCTGGGCGTCCAGATTGACTCGTATCCGAATCCTGGAAGGATGTACTCGGAGACGCCGAGTCTTCGGACATAGGATGGGTATTTTGCTGAGAAGGCGGCTGCGATTCCGACTCCCTTATCGTGGGAAAAGATATATGTCTGGTTGATGTTAAGGAAGTCTAGGGCGGTTTTGAAGTCGTCGGCATGTGCGGCTGCGGTGTAGTTGCCATCGCCAGGGACGGAGGATTCACCGGCGCCTCGGTTGTCGACCGTTATGACGGTGTAGTTGTGGGAAGCAATGAGGGGGGCGACACGTGAATAAGAAAGCTGATATATTCAGTATTGTCAGTGTCATTCGGGAGTATTCTCCATAAATGATGAAAAACTTACGCTGTCCTGGGGATTTCCGTGAATCAGTAAGACCGGTGGACCAGTGCCATAATAGCGTAGATGAAGGCTGACGTCGTCAGTGACCTTGATACGCTGACGAGGCCAGTCATTCCAAGATGGAATTTCTGCGGCCCAGACGCCCGCAAGGAGCGTGGTGAATGCAAATAGTTTGAACATTCTCTTTTGAAGTATTCCAAGGTTAGCCTAACGGGAGTTCAACCGCCAGGGCGCGAACACTCACTTCAATACTTCAAAACAGTATACTGAGAATCGCCGGTTCTCCAAAGTGATTTAAAACATTTTTAATTCTTACTGGAGACCCTTATATACAATGCTGGAGATCCCGAAGTACGAGTCCTCACTTTGGTAGTAGTACCCGTTGGGCTATACAGAAGGCCTCCAATATCCTCTAGATATCATAGATTACATAAATTCTCGCGAAAGCCGAGAAGGTTAGAAATCAAAATGCCTCTATAGATGACGGATTTTACCCAAGTGGGAAGGGTTTGTAATCCACACTTTAAATCCGACTATTACTCGGGGTAGCATCTGCCGTTTTTGGTGAATCTAATATCGACGAGCCGTCCGGAATTAGCGCAATATAAGTCAATTTAGCTCACCTGCAAGACCCACAAAACTATCATAAAAAGTATGTACTCCGTTTGGTGAGAATTATTGCTGTGGAAGCTTCTTTGCCCCTATAGACATATTAACACGAAGGAATGACAAACCGCGAGAAATTATTCGCCGAGGCGGCTCAATAAGGCTCCGAATCACAAGCATAGGGTTGGGTCCTGGTTCTCATTCGAAAAAACTAGGTTGGCGATTCCACATAAAGTCCAGATATATAATGAAGCGCAAGCTGTACAAGGTCAATAACCTGAAGGGGCTTTCAAAGATTGATCGTGAATAAGTCAGAAAGTACCATAGTCTACAGACTAGAGCTTAGCCTTGGAGCCTCATCTGCCTATGCACATCTAGTCTAGCGCTACCAAATGCTCTCTAGGCCTGATTAATAGATTCTTAGCATGATGAAATACTGCAATTGAATCATGGAAGGGAGACTATGGCTCTCTTTGTTGCTGTCGTCAATTGATATATGTGGTGGAAATCGGAAAATCTCAGAAGCTTTTGGTGGCATTAGTTAATTTCGTGATGAGTGGAATATGGTACATAATGTACAGTCGACAGATAAGATCCTCCCAAGACCCAAGAGTGTCTAATTTGACTTCCAACCCTGGCCCTTGAGCTCCTGCACCTTTGCCGCGTCTTCTTTTTGGATGCGTTGAATCGTTCGGTCGCGGTTGTATTCCATCACACGCTTTTCCTTGAAATATTTGACCTAAAATACGAGTAAAACGATTAGTAACGTCCAAAAAGACTAAATGAAATCAGGTCAAGCTTGGCACATGGGCTTTGCTAGCTTGTACCTGACCTGGGGGGAAGGACCGGAACATACCCAAGTCTGAGAGCAAGCGGCTTCGAACTCAGCAACCTCCTTCGCGCACTTGCGTCGAGCCTCTTTGTCATCCTTGATACCGTCGAGGATGTCGTTTCGGTCTAAGCAGCTGAAGAACATGTCACGGCCCTCCCAGCAGCGCGCGCGACTGCTACGATCTGGCGCAATCCGGCCGCCGTCGGAGGCTTTGTTGGTTTCGCCGGAGGACCAAGGAAGCCAGCCCATTGTGGAGTGGTGGAAATAAGATGAGCCGGTTGTAGAATTGAGCAGCAAATCCGCGAGTTTGTGCCTGGCTAATGTTGTTGTAGAGTTCCTGAAGAAGCTTGCCAAAGCGGAAGTGCAGTGGCGGAGCGGCTGCGGATGCCAAGACAAATGTTGATCCTCGGCCTCCGTCAAATCGCTGGCCACTTCTCAACAACCTCCTCCCATTCTCGCGACACCACGATCCTTACCTTCAAGCTATAAGGCCGCGCTCGCAAAAGCGCAGGTCATCCTCCGCCTTTTTAAACCGTCTGAACAAATAAGTGACTCGAGGTAAACCTCGCATGGTCCTCGCATTCGGCCCCCGACCACTGCGCCCAAAACCTCCCTCCATACAGAGCAGCCTCGGAGGGGACAACAAGCCCCAGGACTCACGTTAATGCCCGGGCGCCGGCGTCTTCCAGCGGGGTCAAGGACTGACCTCCCGCCTTTACATATCATCCGAAAGATCGTCCTGCTCCAGGCTGTCTATTATGTCTGCGCGACAGTCCTCATTCTCTTCACAACGGTCGTATACGGCACCCCATTTTCGCTTGACTTGGTTTTTGGCTGGGACTATCTAAGAGGAGACACTACTGTTGGATGGATGATGGGCCTAGTGTGGATGTTGAACTGTTTCATCAGGTAAGTTGCGACATTTCAAACGCAGTGGACACGAAATGTCCAGGCGATTAACTCAGAGCTTATGCTAACTATTGCCTCCCAAAGCGTCATATTCCTGCTAGTCTTCGTTTCGCGCTCCAAGCTCGTTCCTGATTTCGCCCTCACGATCCACTTCTTGCATCTCGTCGCGACTATACTCTATACCCACTCGCTCCCCGCGAATCTCCTTTGGTGGGCTCTTCAATTCGCCAGTGCGACGATGATGATCTTCCTCGGCATGTGGGCTTGCCAGCATCGGGAACTCAAGCCGATTGCCTTTGGCGGATGGGGTAACAGCAACCCTACGGAATCTTCCCAGCAAGCATCCGACGACGCACAGAATGAGTCGGGGTTTGGGCGAGGCCGAGGCCGTGAGCGCAGTGTACAGAATGGCGACTATGAACTGGATGAAATGAACACGAAAGGGGACCGTGCCGTATAGAGGTCTTGTCCTCAATTGACCCCTTTCTTGAAGCCCTGCTGCCTATGCGGCGTGGGCTATGACCTTTTCCTTGCGGTAAATTTCTTCGGCGGTCTGGATAATTTTTTTTCGGATGGCCTCCTCTTGCATCACTAATTCTTGTATACCCTGTTATGGTTGCATATCTGTATAGATGGCGTTTGTCCTGGAGACGAAGGAAATCGATACTCATCTTTCATTTGTTTAAAATCACCTTGTCACATTAACTCTAGACTTCGAAAGCATTTTGGTTTGTAATATTTACTCTGTCAAATTTGAATGAAAACTATATAATCTCAAAGCACATGACACAACTATCCTTGCCCAGGTCAACTGGCGAGAGCTTCAACTCATGAGCCTCGAACTACCTAAGGGGTCACCGAGTTGCCCAGTAGCCTCCCGATTTCCTCTGCAATGGCAAGTGTCCGCTCTTCACTCAGTCGGCGTCCAATTACCTGTATTGCGACGGGTGCGCCATGATATGCCTCGGGGTCATATTCAGCTTGCACAAGTTCATCAAGCTCACTCAAAGCCTTGAAGTTTGCATTCTTGAGATCCACACTCTTGTCGGCAAATGTAACCGGAACCACAACACTTGTAAAGTCTAACAAGTTGATCACCGACGCATAGCCATAGTATCGGAATTGATCATGGCGGATTGCTGCTGTGGGCGTGACAGGCGCGATGATCGCATCTAACTCTTTCCCAGTCTGCTCCTCAAGCTGGCGCCATTTCTCAAGGTATTCATTCTGATACGCCCACTTTTGAAGCTGCGTATCCCATAGCTGGTTCATATCGATCTTTGCGTTGTCTGGGTTCAAGAGGTCCTTAATATTGGGGATCGGCGGCTCTCCGGATGCATTGATAACCTTGTTGACATCCTGCCAGTAACATTAATTTCCGCAATATGCTTTGTCTTTTCTGGGAGAATTTCTCATTACTCACTGTGCAGCCGTCTGATGTGTAAATATTGCTGATGAGATCATGACCGAAGTCATGTTTATATGGCGTCCACGGAATAATTTTGTGCTTGCTCTGCTCCAAAACCGATTTGACCGTTTCTACGCCCCTGAGAACAGGAGGGTGGGGAAGTACCTGGTCGTTACTAGTGAGTGTCTGCTTGAAACATGATATCCGTTTTTTTTTTATAACTTACAACACCGTCACAGGAATAGATACCGACGGTCAATCCACCAGATTCAATCTTTGTTCTGATGGCCTCCTCTTCGGCGGGTCTCCAAGGCATAGGAATGACTTTGGAGTCATATTTCCATGGTTCTTCTCCCAGGACGGAAGCCATAAACAGTCGAACGTCTAATAAAGTTAGTTTGGATGTTTGGTATAAACACTTCTCTTCTATAGACTGACCTGCAGCTGAGTGGGCGATTGGACCCACGACACTGTGTACAGTTTCTTGGCCCTCCATGCTGTTGGCCATTTTGGCGTATGGTAATCGACCATGGCTTGGTCGGATTCCATACAGGAAGTTGAACGCTGAAGGTACTCGAATAGAGCCACCTAAAAAACGATGTTAGAGGTTGAAACATTCAAATTAACCTTGAGCTCACCAATGTCTGTTCCAATGCCTATTATTCCTCCCCGGATGCCAACCATGGCGCCCTCGCCCCCAGAGCTCCCACCACATGACCAGTTTTTGTTCCGTGGATTCAATGTTCGACCGATAATGTTATTCACAGTCTCGCAGACCATCAATGTTTGAGGAACACTGGTCTTGGTATAAAACACAGCACCTGCTTTACGAAGAAGAGTGACCAAGACTGAGTCCTCTGTATCGTACTTCCCAATCCAATCGACGTACCCCATCGAGGTCTCAAGACCCTTTTGGCAAGCTGTCAGTAATTATGCTTCAAAGGATTTGAGATTGGCACCCACTTTAACGCGGAGCTGATCCTTCAACGAGATAGGAAGACCATGAAGTGGACCGATAGGCTTTTTATGCGTTTCATAGTATAAATCAAGCTCTTTTGCTTGAGCGATAGCGATCTCAGGGAAGAACTCCAAGCAACAGTTGACCTACACGAAGTCAGCGAAATCGCCAAGGCTCATTTGGGAAGAGAAGAGATATTCACCAACTGATGGGCTATTGCAGCCCTCTTGCAAAAAGCGACTGTCACATCAACAGACTTGATTTCGCCTTGAGCCAATCTTGCGACCAGATCGGAAGCGCTTGATTTTGTGATAAGAAGCTCCTCGGCTGTAAGAATGCCGGAATTATCTGGGTAATCGAACACAGAGTCACCAGCCGGCAGTGGATGCTGGATCTTCCACTCTTTGGGGATCGAATCTTCGATTCTTGCACGCTTTTCTGCGGCTATATCTTCCCATCGTGCTGCCATGGTAATATGTAAAGGGGCTCGATTTATTGGATATTATTTAGGAGAGAATTGCAGTTCTCGGCATTAGATCATAGATCTGGCGGATGCCAGCTATTTAAAGTATTTACCCCGCATCATCCATTTCCATATCTCCAGACAGCGATAAAGCCAACTTGATTAGATATAGATATGGTACATAAATTTGTAAGCTCCACTATCTAGCAAGGTATTTTGTTCTGACAAGATCCCACCAAAGCTTCGGCACTTCTCCGAGCCTCGGATCAGGTGACCAGTCCCCTGCCTGTCGACTGTCGTCATTGGCGATGTCGGCAATAGACTGCAAGAATTCAAAGTGAGGGGTTCAAGTAGTATTCTCAAGGGAAAATCTACCTGCCCAAAACTACTGTTCAGCCAGTTCTACTCAGGCCAATTGCACCAGCAGTGCTCCACGATGTCTGTCTCGGCTTTGGATTCCCGCATCTTCCGTAACCTCTTCGGAACCGAGACAATTCGCAATATTTTCAGCGACGATGCTTATATCAAAGCTTTGGTTGATGTTGAGGCTGCTCTAGCTCGGGCAGAAGCGAAAGTGGGAGTCATCCCCGCGGAGGCCGGCGATGCAATTACCAGCGCCCTCTCAACCATGGAACTCGAGTAAGTTATACGCACGGACTATATGAGCCTCAGGATTGACCATAATTATAGCTTTGATCGCCTCGCGCATGAAACAGACATCGTCGGATATCCAGTGCTGCCGCTAGTAGTTCAACTAGTTGCAGGCACTCCCGATGAGTCCGCGAAATACATCCATTGGGGTGCCACAACCCAAGATATTATGGATGATGCTTCGATGCTTCAGATGAAACGCGGGTTGGGAATTGTTGAGCAAGAGCTTATTACTTTGAAGAAGACTCTAGGACACCTTGCATCGAAGCATCGGGATACGTATGTTCTCTCTTTCTGCCCTTATCAGCATCTAAGTCTTAAAAAAACACAATGACTAAGAAAAGAAAATTGGATAGTCCAATGGCAGGTCGAACTCATTTACAACATGCACTGCCTTGCACCTTTGGATACAAATGTGCTGTTTATCTTTCAGGAATTGTCCGAGACCTGGAAAGACTGGAGCAAATCCGAGAACGATGTCTCTTAGTTCAATTCGGAGGGGCCGCAGGGACGCTCGCATCCTTGGGCAATACTGATGTCGGGCTCAAAGTTCGAGAACAGCTTGCAGCAGAGCTCGGCTTGAAAAACCCTCCAATTACCTGGCATGTCGCACGAGACAATGTGGCTGAGATCACAAACTTCCTTGCCCTTATTGGTGGAACACTAGGGAAAATTGCGCTTGATGTCATGATCATGTCTTCAAATGAATTTGATGAAGTGTCCGAGCCATTTGTGCCTCATCGCGGTGCCTCATCTACTATGCCTCAGAAAAGAAACCCCATTTCTAGCGAAGTGGTGTTCGCTGCGTCTAAGATGCTTCGGAGCCATGCTTCCTTGGTCTTGGATGGAATGGTGACAGATTTCGAGCGTGCATCGGGACCTTGGCACCTGGAATGGGCCGCTATCCCAGACGCATTTGTGACTGCTGTTGGTGCTTTGCATCAGACCAATTTCGCTCTTGGTGGCTTAGTTGTCAAAGTTGACTCCATGGAGCGTAACTTGCATTCTACCAAGGGATTGATTGTTGGCGAGGCAGTAATGATGGCTCTTGCCCCTCATATTGGTCGACAAAGTGGACACGATGCAGTTTACGCTGCGTGCAAAGACTCTATTGAAGGAGGGAAAGCTTTGCTCGAGACTCTTTCACAGTCAACTGTAGTGACCAATGTCCTTACACCAGAACGACTATCTGCTCTCTGCGATCCTTCTCGATATATGGGAGCAAGTCAACTAATGGTTGATGATATGCTCAGACAAGCGAAGATACTGCAATGATGCGACATGATCTAAAACAAAACCATCTCTGCCTGTTAGGTATTCAAGCGATGTCACTAGAGATCCAATTTATATCCAATGCTGCTGGATACATCAGTCAAGGTCATAAAACATTATCCTAATTAAAGCACCCAGAAAGTCTATGGATAGCTGGGGTTCGATCATAGACTAGTTATTTCCGAATAACCAACTTGAATACATGATTGTGCTCTTAGATATTCAAAATGCATCGATACAAAGCAGTCAAAGCTTAGCCTTTACCTGCGCTTTCTCGACTGCTGCGTTGAAGTGGCTCAAACGCTTTTCGGATAGCAGCATCGATCGTGGGTACTCATCCGGAACTTCTTTCCCGACAATGAGCAGACCTAACATTTGAGCTGTTCTAAAAGCTCTCACCATTCCAATACCCTGATATGCAGCAGAGACCCACTGATGCTTACGACCCTTGAAAGGAAGCTGGCCAACGAATGGAACGCCATCAAGAGTGAATGCAACGGAGCCACTCCAGGCGTGGGTGACATCCATCTTGTTTCCCTCTGTCTTGAAGTCGAATAATAGAGGAAGAGTACCACGCAGGTGGGAATGTGGCAAAAGATCTTTGTTACTATCATCGCTGGTAGCCCTACGACTTGTATTGGCTCGGCCCATGATATAAGCACCGTCGGGTCGTTGGATCATATAGTCGTAGTCATGCTCGCCGTATCGGAACCAGAACGAATTATTGGTTTTTAGACCTGGAGACCCAGGCAAATGAGGTACTTGTCGCTGAACGTTGGCTCGAACAGGCGATACGAATGCACGAAGTTCCGGTACGAGATGACCGACCCAACAGTTGGTAGCATGGACAACATGAGTCGCTCGAATTTCTCCTCGATCCGTTTTGACAGTGGCATAATCAGCCGACTCAGAGACACCAGTCACTCTGGTGTTTGTTTGAATTGAAAGACCGTTCTCCCTGACCATTTTTTCAAAGAATTTTGTGACCAACTTATAAGGCCACATAGAAGCAGCGGGCATCCCGATGGCCCCAACAACGTGATCCCCTAGGTTTCGCGCACGAAGCTCATCTCGGGTATGGTAAACAGTGTATCGTGCTGCAAGTTTAGGGCTATGCTTGCCCATGTCCTCTAGAGCACGAATTGCTCTGTCGAATATAGTCGTGTCATGATAAATGTCAAGACCCTCCAGTACATGAAGGTCGCAGTCGATTTCATTTTCTTTAATGGCACCAACCATTTCGTCCAGATGACTCTGCTCGTACTCCATAATCTTGATTGCTTCAGATACTCCAAACTCTGGTTTCCGATCAAACCACACACCAGGGCTCATCGCTTTGATATGGCCGCCATTTCGACCAGTTGCGCCTGAGCAAAGGTCCCGAGCATCGACAACCACAACTCGCAAATTTGGACGGTTCGCATATAATGTACGGCATAGACTGACTGATGTCATGCCGGAGCCAATAATCAAGATATCGGCAGAATCAAGCCATTTTGAGCGTAACTTGCTGATTGGCGAAGGTTCTGACAACCAAAATGGCTGGGTCGAATTATTCACTGGGAACCCAGGGTCGATGATCCCAGGCTCATAGATCCCTTCCGGTGAGGTTGACATCTTGATAAAGATGGAGTCAGGTGAAACAATAGAAGGAGGCCAAAATACTCGTTGGAAAGACTGGAAAATTGGGTGTGGCTATTAATCCTTATAAATGCCACAAGGCTTTCGCTCCATGCTCTGTTCAATGTTGGGACTATCCAAAATCAAAGATGCGGGGAAGAGTCAACGTGGGACCTCTTCTCATTCAGCTTTCCTGATTCAAAGCTAGCTATAGAAAGAAATTCGCTGACGTGGAGCAGATAAGGAAGACAAAACGTCAGTAAACCTCGTCTCATTCCACCTTCCCGATTTGGTATGATAAAGCGACGCGGGGCCCGGCAACAACTGTTACACTCAAGTACGACGACTTCAGTGTATCTTGGACAGATACGGTACTTATTTGCTTGGATATGACATTCGAATTCTGAGAGATATGAGATGAAATAGCATACTAACTTACTATCTCTTTATTCCGATAAGGTAAACTCTACCATACCTGAACGTTCGCAGACCCGATACACAATCTAATTCAGATAGAGCTCAGAAGAGGCAAGATAGTATAGAAATTGAAGACAGTTCCATTCTTAAGTGCTCTTCTAAAGCCAATATACTTGCTAGTAGGGCCTATTTAAATATCTACATCCATGAATGCATCTTAAGACCATCAAGTGCCTAGTCTCGATACCCGGGTAGACGCGGGCCTTGGTAGACCTTCCGAGCATGTAAGAACCAATTGAGAACAGAAAACAAGAACATAACTCCAATCACAGCGCAGGTATAGTCTAATGTTTTTTAGCATCTCATGTGAGAAAATTCTCAATAAAGAATCCAACGAGATCAAACTTACTCATGCTTGATGAAGTGACTGGCATAGTGACTGGAAGGCAGTAAAAGACAGTGATAATAGGCGCGAATATAACCGTCGCCACATTCGAAATCCATCCGAAAATACCAAGTTTTACACTGCGTGAGTTCGGCAACACCTTTTCTGATCTTCTGTGCCAAAGAAGAAGGGCAGCTGGTATCGCAAAACTGCACTGCTGAAGCAACAACCCAGACCCGATAAACGCATTGAATGCTGTTGTGGATCCAAGATAAATGCACCCAATAATGAAAATGACACTAGCGTTAGCAATGAGAGCCCATACAGGGACTTTCAAATTCGAATCGACCTTGGACAGATATTGCGATCCAAGAAGAGCATTGTCTCGTGCGAAAGACCAAGTCAGACGTGAAGTGACTTCTTGGCATGCGTTGAGGGAGAAGCAAGCAATAACTAGGAGTAATACAACGAATACCGTTGCCGCAGCTTCTGATCGGGTCGCTTGATGCCAAATATCATAAATAGGAACGCTATCCTTGAGTTAGATCTCTTGACCGGGAACTTATGGATTGAAAGATTGCTTACCCCGTAATATCTTTGAGCACGCTATCAAAGTCCGTAAGACTATAGAGCATCGCAATCGCAAACGTAAGCGCGGTTATGAAACCAATACCGATCGTGCTCAGCAGAGCACGAGGAACTGCTTGAGCGGCATTTGTCACTTCTTCGGCTAGATGCACGGCGCCATCCAACCCAGCGAAAATAAAGTTGGGGTTCGACATGCCCGTCAGGAAGACAACGCCAGAAGACTGCCATCCAGTCTCGTTTATGATATCTTTCCACACAAATGCGTTTGAGTTATAAGACGGAGTACGAGCGAGGCAGGTCACCACAATGACAACGAAGGACGAAATTGAGATAATGACTGTGGACACAAAATTTATCAGTCCGGTTCAAACAAAAGACAACAAAATACATACAGCCAATATCGTGAACCCAGCTAATTCTTCTCTGAAGAAGAATATTGTTCGCAAGAATTATAAGGTTCGTGGCTTGGAAGAAGAGGAAAAATTGCCAGGGTGGAATCTCTAAGTCATTGATGAAGAAAATTCGAATTGCTTCAATAAATTGACCTGGCTGGATCGTTACTCCGGAACAGATGGAGAGCCACCCAAAAATGTTACAGACTGCACAAGCGTAGCTCTATTGAAATGGTCAGTAGAGGCCACAATAACAAACCGACGAGTGAGATAATCTGGAATCCTTCACCAAATACATACGAGCACGCGGTTAGATCTTCGATGAGCCAATATGGATGTCCAATGGTAGGGACCGCCAGCCGTAGGGTAGACACTCGCCAACTCAGCCATAGTAGCAGCTGAACAGCCCATGAAAACAAGCATAACGAGAATCCCGTAGACTATAGTGACACTTCCCCCTGATTCCATGCCAATGACCATAGTAGCGGCTAGGCCGACCCAGCTGTTGCAGATGTTGAAACCGACACAGAGAATGGCAAGAGGTCCAACATCCTTTTTCATTTGCTGCGTCAACCCAAGCTCCTCAAGAACGCCATCAGATTGGTCAACGCCAGTGACACCTAGAATATCTTGTCAGTGCTGCATTGGAACTTCTCTGGTCAGATTAAGTGCGCACCTTTTTGGGGGTACTGATCGAATTCCCCTAGTCAAAATAACATTTTAGCCTCGCATTGATGTATTCTCCACGATAAAAGGTTCTTACCACTCATCTTTGCTACAATATCTTAGAATGTGTCAAATGAAAACGGGCATTGCAGTTTTAACTTACCTGGTGATGAAAGTGGCTTCCTTCCAGAGGCGGCCTCCAGGTCTTTATTCGAGGTCTCCATTGAGAAAATCAAGACTTGACCATGGAAGGGCTCGAGTAATTCAAGTCAAAACGAGTTTTTTATATGGCAAGCCAGTGATATGAATGCAGTCTTGACTTTAAAACTTCTGGCCAAGCCAGTCTGGCCGCAATGCAGCGATGAATGAGCCGGATTTTTGTACCTGTCTGGGCGGAATATTACGTACATCTGCGTCCAGTGTCAGTGATGAGCGTTCCGAGAGCCCTCGATTCCATATACTGGATACATACACAACGCGTAGCACATTCCCTGTGGCTTAGTCTCAGTATTCAGCGTATCGTTGGTAACATTGAAACGCGGATCGCGGATACGTTAACTTGCCGAGTGGATTTGGGTATAGCCGCATATTACCGGGGCAAAAGCTCTATACCATGACGATCTGAGTCTTTATCAAGTCACTCTTCTTGACATTCAAAGGCAATCATAGACTTGCAGATACGGTGTACTTTCCCGGGTTCTCCACTTTGCTTCTCCCCACACTCTACAAGTACATGTTATGGGCCCAGTACCGACATAAGCGGCCAAACTGTGTTCCCGAAAGAGTAGGTTAAATGAGATGTGGTCCACTCCTATTGTCTCCTATCAAGCTATGTCGGCTTTTCTATCCAATCTTTAGACGAAGCTAAAGATTAGCTCCTATCATGGGTTTTTTGTTTAATAATGGAATCTTGACTATAACCTCGGTCATTGAGTCAGGCGAAGCATCGGTTGCCAATTTAACCCCTCAGGACTACCCCGCAGAACCGGCGATCAATAAAAAGAGCTAGAATTATGAGTAGCGAAATAGAATTTACATGATGAACATTTGCGCCTCCGCAATCTTTCGTGTCCACTTCGTATTAGTATCCCCGCTCCATATTGACCTCAAGATTGGTAACGATTTGAGTGTATTGGCAAATCCGTTGATGCGGCCAAGCTGCATCATTCTCTCTGTGAAGAATGTCTGATGCTTGGGCGTCAAACTCTCTGCTGCAGCAATGAATGTTGCCCATACCAAGACATGCTCTCCAGGGCAGCCTTTCGGGTAAGCCTCTACTGTCTGCTTGAAATTCTCAACACGGCGCATTGAAGACTCTTGGTCTTGATTCACGTCTAGAGCTCGACACAGATAGATATTATAAGCCTGTTCAATTTGGCTTCTGACATTGTAAAGACCGGCAGAGTATTCGGGGTGAAGCACCGAGCAATGCTGCAAACACTCAAAGCTCTGTAGAGCTTGAGAGCGTACGGCGTTGATGCCATCTTCTTCACTGACTAAAGGCTCAGCATAGACTTTAAACCTGTGATTCAAAAAACAGGTTAGTAAATGAGGGAAAGTAATATATTCTTAAAAATCGCTTATACTTACTTTCGGACCTGCCGCAGTAAAAATTTACTTAGTTCCGCATTGCCGAGTCCATCGTCATCTCCCACACTTGCTATGGCCGACTTGAGCATCTTGAACAATGGCACAAAATCAGAAGCACCAGTCACCATAGCTGAGGTGAGTAAAATAAGAATGGTTAGTATATTATAGCAATTGACAGTCTTGTCGTGGCCATCCAAATTTCGCCTATCTTGGAGGCCCTTAATCGCTTTAGTGTACGATCGCTGTGCTACCACTGAGAAACCTCCGGATTTCAGTGATGCATGGTACGCCGCTGCAGCTAGCGTAGCACTGCTCACTACATCGTCGGAGACAGCGACAGACAGCACCATATAGCGCCACCCATTTGAAGCGTCATCTATAGAGAGCATTTGTGGCGCGATATGTTCAGACCCTACGTTTCTCCGTTAGAATATCAAATTCGGTGTTTTTTCATCCCAAGAACTTACAATATGAGAGTAGGAACTCTTTTGAGCGAGGTACGAGATCAGGTTGGTCATATAAGACTGGAGGCCAGATTCTCAGTGGCTGGGTGTCCTGGAATTCTGTTCCTGATAGCTCCGGGGACCACATGGTTTGGTGTTGATTTGGTGGTAGTGGAGCAATCATGTTGTTCGATGAATTAATGCTAGGTGTATAGATGGGTGGGCCTGCTAGGGCCTCATCGCTTTGCTCTGGCGTGTCGTTTTCTGGTGAGCACTGACTCGCAGAGCTATCTGCATACAGTGTGGGACACTCTGTACTTTCAAGGGGCAATATAGAAGAGCCAGCTTGAGGTTCCCCGGGGTTGTGATGTAAGACATCCTGGATGGTCTTGCCCACGTTCTTGCCCCTGGAAGCGATGCCTCTCTCAAAGCGATACCTGATGCCGAGGCCGCTGCATTGGATTCCTCTGGATATACATTTCTGGCAATTGGGTTGTCCTCTATCGCAGCTGATGCGACGTTGGGAGCACTCGTAGCAGCCCTTGGTCTTTGGCTGGGTCCGGGGCTCTTTGGTCTTTTGTTGTGACCGCGGGGGCATCGGTCTTGTCCCGTTAACCTCGGAGCTCCAAAGGGGATGATGCGAGCAGACAAACTCGTTAATGAACGGCCTATTAGCTATTTTGGTCACTAACTAGTCGCCTAGAGCCCGAGCAATTACCTTGAGTGAGGTTGGCTGGGTGACTCAAGTGGAGGCCAGGGTGTGGGGTCTACGAAGTCGGGTGGGACTGCGCCGTGATCGCCCAGCATGGCATCTTCCAAGGTTCAAAAATGTTGCTTTGAAGCTTCTGTCATTCTCGCCATATGTTACTATCACATGGAAGTACTCTTAGAATCTAATGACGCATCAAGCGAGCTAGAAATGACATCCCTATATATTCTTTCTCGAAGCGAGGAGGGAGAATCCGTGCCAAATACTCGGGCCAGTCCGGCATCGGCTTCAATTGTCGAAGCGCTTGAATATGTTCCCAGTATTCGGGATACCAGCCAGCATATTCCCAGTCAAGAATAGCCGTAACACGACTTCCTTCGACGAGAAGATTTCGAGGGCAGAAGTCTGAATGTGAAAAAACGATCTTGTGGTCGTCCGAAAGTGCAAACTTGGCGTAATGCCGCAGTAAATCAGGTGCCGACTTGACGATGTCCCCAAGGCCAAACTCATTGAACTGCTGCTCGGAATCAAATGGTCCGCCCTCAATGGAGGTAATTTGACCAATAATGGCTTTCCCACGATTAATTGCTCCAATGTAGTTCCCTTTTAATGCACGGAGTTGCCCCATGTAAGAATGAAGCTGGTCGACAATGGTGAGTTTCTCATCCGTGTTCAAGTTTTCCCACACCTCATCGAGCCGCTTGCCGGGCATGTAATCCATCACAATAGCGACGACTTTGTTTCCTTGGTAATGAACGTCATGGACTTTCGGCACAGGTATTGTTGTTGCTGCAGCTATGAATCGAAGCGTTTCGGCTTCGTGGGAACGAAGATCGCCGGCTTTCACGACAATATTGTTATCGTACCGAACAACCGTGCGACCACCTAACGAATGAAGAATAGTACCCTCCATTTCTTGAAAATTTTCCATTCTTGGGATTCAACCTGAAAGTTCGCTTTTTCGTTTCGCGACAATCAAGTTGACAAATAATCATTGAAGATAATTTAGAGGAAACCGGGAGAGGCGGCCAGCTCATCATTGAAGGCAGTAGCGACACTGCATGGCCACGTGATGAAATCGACCCTAACAGCAGCGGTTGGCTTGGAAAATGATACATTCGGAGAGGGGCAAAGGCAGGAATATGGCAATCTGTCTTCTACGGTACCATGGTACTCAGACAACCTTGGAACTTAAACAAGACATCCGATAGCGATGCGTAGCAAAGAGCATGAAAAGAATACAATTGATTCGAGATGGAAGGGTGTTATCGAGAAAGAATAATTAATTACCGGTGTCCTCGCCGCCGAACATCCCCTTGACCGTAATTGGGAGGTATCTTAGGGATTGGATGGCCTAGTGCACTCGCAATGCCACCTCCCATCGAACCACCACTGCTGCTTCCACCGCTACTTTTCTTCGGTTGAGTAAGCAGCGCCCATACAGATGCCATGCTCTCTCTGTGGGCGGGAAGCATACTATATTGCATGCTGTAGAGATTGCGCCGATGGATAGGAGGCACGAATCTGCCCGTGGCGAGACAGAAGATAACGTTGGGTGCGAGATAATGCTTGCGGAGTCTGTGGCCCAGTTGAAAGTATTGATCGAACATCGCGCGGAGAGAGAGGGGGATTGACTAAAAAGTTGTGAGCATAGGGTTAAGAGCAGTTTCGTTTGGGATACACACCTCTAGATGAATATAAGAGATCACAGAGTCAGCGTCTGTCGACTGCTTATTCCGCTCTTCTCGAAGTTCGAACCGGATGCCTCCTGGCAGTCGGCTAGAATCTTTCACTCGGAGCATTAGGGCGAAAAGTGGGAAATGGTTCAAGAACGCCAAGTACGTATCAAGAGCGGCTTTCATGCAGATAATCAACATCCGGGCCGATGCAAAGGTCAGGTAGAAGACGATGACGGTGGGGAGGAGAAAGAAAAGCACCGTGAAAAGGATAGTGCCAAGGAGGAGTTGGTCGAGGTCATAATCACATGAGTCTATTCGGTTGCGCAGGACATTTCGCTTCTTCCCGCGGAAGAGATGGAAAAGAGAGATAATGATGGAGAGTTGCCAGTTGAAGATTCGGGCGGAGGCGATGTAGAAAGAGTAGATGTGGATGGTCAACATAGAGAGAAGGTCGGAAAAGAGGGCAATTGGCATGCTGGCGCCTGCGAAGCTGGAGCAGCCGATGATATAGATGACGTGGGGAAGGTAAGGCTGTAGGTTTCCGATGAATCCAGCCCAGTTTTCGATAACCCATAAGAAAAGGTCACCCAAGAAGGCAGCCAGTTCCTTGTTCAGTTTCAAGCCTGCTGGCCAGTCGTCCATGAGCCAAGAGATAGTTCGTTGCAGTCCTTCCACAGTCCAGCCGGTCAGAACAGTGCTGATCTGAGACGCTACCCAATTCGCGTTGTCGATGATATACGAGCCGAGGGCAATGCCAATTATAACATCATTGGCCACGAGCCAGAGACTGTTATAAAATCGGATGTAATCCGGGTGACTGTTTGTAACACTTTCCCAATTGTCTTTCCTGCCTCGAAGCTTCACATATTGTATAGGCCAGTAACAAAACTGCTGAAGTCGTATATCAACTTGCTGAGCGGTGGCAGATATGTCTTTTATGGCAGCCGCATCAGGGCGGGCTCGCCATTCGAGGACTTGCAAGACGACTTCAGCAACAGATCGATGGCCCACAAGCCCTATCACGAAAACCCGGGTAACAACAGGCCAGATCCATTGCCAAAAGACATGAGCGATGCAAACGACGATAAGCCCCCAGAGAGTCGTGGCAGACTCTACGACTCGCTCGCTGACACTCATGCTCCGCTTTGCCCGGACTCCAATGAGATGGCTGTTTTTGTGCATGAGCTGGCTCAGTTCATAGGCACAGTTGACTTGATTAATAATTAATGGAAGAGCCTGCTCTTTCTGTGATGGCATATGCTTGACTACTGTGTGCAATTTGAGCTTTTCAACGACAAGGCGGGAGTGTGCGCGATGACCCTCATCTTTTGATCCCGGATTTTCGGACAAGGCGTTATCTTCGGTCAATGAGCCCTTGTCACCCAAGGCAAGAGAAATAGGGTCCAGAGACATGTATTCCATGCGGGTCGGGTGCGGACGCTGGAACATGACAACCTGCACAAAGATATTGGCTTCGGGGGGACAATAGACTCGGGGTATTTGGCGCTTTGATGATGAGCTCGTCGTCACATATAGGTGGGAGAGATTGAACGAAGTTGGAGGTTCGGTTGGGTTTGTAGTTCCCAGAACGTGCATCTGAGAGCGGCCACATAGGTTGAAGAGACGATTGATGTGATGCGGGCTGTTTCGAAACAGGATAGCCGCACGCAGCGCACCTTCGACATTGCGAGGCTAATCGTAGCCAAAAGGCATGTCAGTACAAGCGATCACTGGTGGGCGGTTAAAGCATGAGTAGGGACAACCAACCTCGACACCTTCCAACACCGTGAGCACGAACAAATCCTGCTCGGAGTTTCTCCAGCCTACAATCACCCCCGGCGCTGAAGATCGGGGGAGATCATATGGCCAAAATACCCGTAGCAGCCCATCATTCATGATCATGTTGTCATCCTCCACTCAACTCCTAAAAAGATCCTCGGCGGCGCAGCTGTTCTCTCGCGGAGACGCCGAGATTCACGTGGCGAGGGTGCTGTTGCGACAAAAGTATCAGCGCATTGACTCCCAGTCGTATCTGTATCGAAGCCGTCGATACTATGGAGCCTTCTGCTCGCATTGCGGGTTTGCTCACCAATTGGCCCTCTCTCGATGCAAGTGTGTATATCGGGAGGATAAGGACGAAGAAAAAGATCGAGAGGAATAGAAATCCCCAAAGAGTTCGTGTCTATAGATATCTTGTAATCAGTAACGATGCTTGGCGTTGAGCGGGTCTTGGGTTTAATCAATGAGGGGCTCCTTGGGCTAAGGCCTTACCACGACACCGTGATCCCACGCGAAAATTGCCAATTCGTAGAGACGAGTAACAAGGTCCCACCTGGCTGTTGTGTAGCCCGCGACGAAGATCCCAAGTGTGAGGACGGAAAAGGGGTGCATGAATTAGGATGCTACAAGCGGTGCCGCGTCTTTAGTGTTCACGCATAGCTGTCGGCGAAGAGGGCAAGGGATATAGAGTTCGAGGAGGTAGGACGGGTTCGGAAGAAGTTCGCAATGGGTTCGCGGTAGTGTCAAGACAAGATTGGAGGCGTCGAGGAGCTTAAAACGAGTGCAAATTAAAGGGCGGTCCGAGCTGGTTCTCTAAACGCGTGCGATCTGGCCGTGTCCCACTGGCCGGTAATCACGTGATCGACGATCTATAGATCGAAGGAAGAAGGAATTGGCGATATCAAGTCATATCATTGTTTCTCAATACATCTAAGATATTGCAGCAGAAAGAAGCGCTTTTCCTTATTTGTTTAAAAATTCTGCTCATTAAAGTATTTAACATTTGCCCCACGAATGCCATACACCATCCCACATGAAGATGCCGCTTCAGCAGTCTACAAAGCCTTAATGCCCTGGAAAACCTTGTTCGCTTGCAACTTGGGGTCCTGGCCAACGATATCGCGCATTATCTGCCTCTTTTGATCAGACGACAAGGTCTTTCCCTCAATTGCCGCTTTCCATTTCACCAACATTTCCTTCAGGAGAACACTTCCTTCCTCCACCTCTTCCTGTGAATACTTGTCAAGAGATGGTGTAATTTGTTGCTGCTCTGCATTCTCGGGAGACGCTGAGGTGAAATCCTCGAGCTCTTCGGCCTTTTGACGGGCCATGTTCACAACCTTATCTGGGAAGCGCACAAGCTCGGCGACATGAATACCGAACGATTGGTCGCAGATACCAGGCTCCACACGGTAGAGCAGGGTGACCTGGCGCTTCTTCTGAGACTCGTCTTCCTCACTGGATCCATCAGTACTGTCGCCGATGAAAGCCACAACGTGGAGATTTTGGACTGATTTCGGATATCGATCCGCCAACGCTGTCAGCTCGTGGAAGTGAGTTGCGAAGAGCCCAAAGCATCGGATCTCAGTAACAATGTGCTCTGAGATAGCCCAAGCGAGACCAAATCCATCGTAGGTACTGGTACCACGGCCAAGTTCGTCGATGATGATCAATGACTCCGAGGTCGCGGATTTGAGGATATTAGCAGTCTCAAGCATCTCAGCCATGAAAGTTGAGACGCCCTTTAGCTGCGAGTCACTCGCTCCAACACGGGCAAGAATGCAGTCGAAGATCGTTAATTCGGCTTCAGTGCAAGGCACGAAACAACCGGTCTGTGCCATGAGGGCGATGACACCGATCTGGCGAATGTATGTAGACTTTCCGCCCATGTTGGGACCAGTGATGACGAGGAAGGAGGATTCATCTCGGACTAGCGAGACGTCGTTTGTGATGAATGAGATGTCATCTTGCATCTCCATACAAGGATGGCGGGCCTCTTTGAGCACAGTGTTTCCCGTGCCACGAGGGTGCATCTTGGGACGAACGTAGCCGTTTGGCGCGTTAACGGATGCATGTGCAAAGCTGACGATGACATCGAGATGGGCCAGAACACCAGCAAGCTGCTCCAGGACCGGGCAGTAAGATGATGCCACAGTAACAACTTCATTGACCAGACCTGTCTGGGTGCGGTTATAATTCGATGACAGCTGGTCATGCTCTCTGCGGAGAGATTGCAGAGTCTTGGTCGTGAAGTACACGCCGTTCTTTTGCGTTGAGCATTCTTCGTAGCCCTTCTTGTTACGGATAACACCCGATTCTGCACGAGTCAGACGTAGACACCATCCATGAACTCGGTGGTTCTCCAAAAACAACTTTTTGTCAATTTCGAGACCCAGGTCTTTCGAAACCCGCTTGACCTCAGCATTCATATCATCGCGCAATTTGTCGAGCTTCTTTCGGATTACTCGCAATCCGTCATCGAATTCAGGCTTGATGATGAATTCATGGTTTTCCAAAGCATCGAGATCGACTGTCGTCTCCACCATCTCTTCCAGCTTGGCAAGATGATCCGAGTGACCTCGAAGTTTGGATGTGTACTCCGTCTCAAGGGGTGATTGGTATTCTTCATCCATAACGTCCTCCAAGGCTCTGACAAATCCGGGCAAACGAATGGCAACTTGATAGACACGAACGACATCTTCCAAGTTAGCCTGCTTACGCTGGAAGCGCTTAGCAAGGCGATACAGATCAGGAATAGCGCGCAAGTGCTCCTCTTGCATAGTCTGGCGCAGCTCAGTGTTGACCAAGAAAGCCTCGACTAGTTGCTGTCGCTTTTCGATCGCAGTAAGGTCCATGAGTGGCTGCTTGAGCCATTGAGCCAGCAAGCGGCTGCCAACTGGAGTCTTGCAGTGGTTTAGCAGGCCGTATAAACTCATGCTCTTCGACCCATCACGAGGACCAGGCATCAGATTCAATGCTCGCAGCGCCGATGAATCAAGCTTCATATATTGCGACAGGTCGTGTTGATACAGCTGGTACTGACCAAAGTTCGTGGGATCACTCATCACACCAAGGTACTTGATTAATGAGGCAGCAGAGCCCATAGCAAGCTTCAACTCAGTCTGGGGCAAAGTACCAGCCGACCGCTCATCGCGAAGCAAGCGAGTCAAGTCCTGCTCAATGTCTCGAACACCAAAGTCCGCAGCAGCTCGCTCGGAGATCGCAATACCACAGCTATCAGCGATAGCCCTGATCTTACCGAGCTC
Organism: Tympanopsis confertula; assembly: GCA_026745395.1. Lineage (NCBI taxonomy): Eukaryota > Fungi > Ascomycota > Sordariomycetes > Coronophorales > Scortechiniaceae > Tympanopsis > Tympanopsis confertula. The sequence goes on along the minus strand of JAOYNU010128526.1, from coordinate 54,073 downwards.
AACATCCTTCTTAGTAGTGTCCATCGTCAAAAGACATTCCTTGACCCCAAGCTGGATAACCAAGGACTCGAAGTTCGAATACACATCGTTATCCAGGAACTCACTAACACCGAGTTCGCGCACACTCGCATCCGCGAAACAAACACCAACGTTCCTCGCCTCGCCCGCACGAGCAGAAATCTTCACAGCCAGGATAATGGGCGCAGACTCCATAGACATTGCCCCCACACTGCCTAGCTCGTCCTCGACATCCTGGAGGTTACCAGGACTAGCCTGCTTCCCAAGCTTCCAATTCCCCTTACCCGTGCCGCCAGACACCCAGATTTCAATGCGCTTGTTGAGCTGGAAAAGAGCTTCGCGGAGGAAATTCCGGAACACGGTAACGGTCATGGTAACAGAGGGCAGACCGCCAGACTCGCTTCGCCCGAGATTCCTCAGCACAGACGTCGTCTTGTAGACGGTCCGCGCGATGAATTCCGCATTGTCGCCGTGCGAGGAGTACCAGTCGCCTCTGTCGAATACGCGAATTGTTTCATTGTCGTCGGCTTCGGGGAGGGAGCGGTAGAAGCGAATGAACCCGGCTTCGTCGTCGACCTATGGATCGGACAATTGGTTAATGGTTGTTCGTTTGCATAAGTCAAAGGGGGGAGGTACCTTGAGATCTGGCCGGGAAGACATCTTGCGAATATTTCTGCAATTGATGCAGAATAGACAATGCTGTCCCTGGTTTATGGGATGGGCAACAAGGATGTGATCGATCGATCGATAAGACGCGCCGGATCTACGCGGTCACGTGTAATCGCGTCGCGCGTTAAGTGCAATCGGATCGGGAAGAATTGCTCTCAAAGAAAGTAGAATTCTGGAATAAAAATGACAATACTAGAGGATTTGGAAACAGATCTTGTGATAGGTTTGATTATGATTTAGAGGCTAATAGCTAGGGTTGTAAGGTCTAATGCTAAACAATGAATATGCAATCGTACAGGGTATCTTCGACGCTGATGCAACACCGAGAGCAAACCGGCTCAACGGATGACAAAAAAACAAAACACAAACATAACTCCTCCGTTCGAAGACGGCTTAAATGCTCAGAAGAGGAGCTTGTGTACAGGTAGTGGGTTTCTCCCACTCTGCCTTCAGCACAGCAACCTTTGCCTCAATTTCCTTCGCAGCGATGTTGCTGCAGGACTTCAATACAACAGAACGCATCCCATTCACATTGACGATGCTAATCCAGTGCCCAGCAACACGTGCATCAGCCAGAATCTCAATGCACATCTCTACCTCATCCCGCGGGATAGGATTGCGAATGGAGTCGCGAACTTGCTCAACGATCGTCTCGAGCTTGAATGGCTTGCGCTGAGCAGCAAGCATGGCTTTGATACCAGTACCGATGTACCCAGCTGGTCGCAGCATACCCAAAATCTGAACGACTTCTTCGACACGCTCAGATGCAGAGAGACGGAGAACTTCCTTCTTGGTTGGTGGTGGAGGAAGCTTAGACTGAACCAGCTCCTTGTTCTTGAGACGCTCCAGAAGACCCAATCGGCGGGAATTGGTAGGAGCACGAACCTCAGGACCATTGTTCTGGCCTTCAGCGCGCATTTTCTCGGTCTTAGACCGGATAACACCGCCCTTCAAATCCTGCAGGCGCTGCTGGCCCTTCTGGAAAGCCGAAAAGGGGGCGAGTGATTCGTGGATACAAGCGAGGCCGATCGTCTCAAGGAAATAAACTGGGCGATCCTCTTCCTTGGCATCTTTCAATGATTCCTCCGTCTGCTCCCAGAGCAGATCGAGTGCCTGCTCGAAAAAGTCTTGCAGCGCAGGGGGCTGCTCGTCGATGGTCACATTTCGTTCGACACACACTCTTCCGAGACCGTAGTTTGCGAGCCGATACGAGACGTCCTTGGCTTTGAGACTTTGATCCCAGACCCATAGCACGCGCTGCACGTCCTTAACCTGCACCTTGCGCTTTTTCCAGATCCGGGTCACGCTGGGAAGAAATTCTCTCAGGTCGGCTGGGGAATGAGGGCCATTGTGTGCGGCATGGATGGAAAGGGCCTGCACGAAGGCATTGTGGAGATTTAAAAAGTCGGTCACGCAGGGCGCACGAGGTGCAATTTTTGGTTCTTTAGGGGCCTTGGCGAAGTTGAGAGTTCGTTGCTTCGAGGGGGTATTAGGTGTTGAAGGTGATTCCGCAATAGTCGAGACACGCGATCGTCGGCTTGGGGTGCGCTTAGGAGTGGCATAGTGGCCACTTCTTGGAGAGGCAACAGACAATTGGCTGATTTTCAGAGTCTTGGAAGGGGTGTCCGCCTCCTCGACAGGTTGGCGGTTGCCAGTGTCGACGTTCTCGAGCTCTTGCAGTTTGCGCTTTTTGGATGGCGAGACTGGGAGAGAGGTGGTATTCTTTCCAGGCAGTTGCGGCGGGCTCACGCCAGCTTTGGTTGCCTTGGTGAAGATTTGAATGGCCGGTTGGCTCTGAAGGCCGCTCTGCCGGGTCACGCGCGGCATCGTGGCTGCAAATTTCGAATTCGGGGATGAAACTCGTGGAAGTCGCGACCGATGGCTTTGATAAAAGTCAGTTAAGAAATACTGAGGTAACTGGTTTCAAGTCTAGGAGGGAAGGCTTGATCGTGCAGAGTGCATAAGAAGTTGAAGTGCAGGGAAGGGAAGCGCGAGGGGGAGACACTAAAGCTGGAAAGGAATCCGCGGCGCGAGACGCGTTCACGCGTTTTGGGTTAAATTAGCGTGTTGCGTTTGACGGGACACGAAATTACCAGCAGCTTTTTGGGATCAACTTGGAATAATTTTGAGCTATAGTCTAGTCTCATGGGCTAGCAAGACTTTTTATTCTCAGTAATAGCTAGAAGCCCTGGATTGACATTATCAGTCTCGTGGGGTTGGTATGCCCGGTCGCTGCGGTGACCTGGCACGGGAATGTCGCGACTTGGCCGGACAACTATCGATCATGGCTCTACAAGTCTAATACGCCAATTCCCCTTGGATCCTTTCATAATGTGTCCGGGTGATTGATTTGACCCCCATCTGAGGCTTTTCCGACCGTTGATGCTTTAGCGCCCACAGAACGCGACACGAGGATCTAGGCCCAGACTTGTGGGGCGTGGGTCTACTGCAGTTCTAGTGCGGACTCGTGCATATTCAGTGGAATGACTCGTAGAGTTCTTCATTACAGCGCAGATATGGAATAATAGGTAAAACATAGACAGATCAATCATCAAGTAGCATAACAATCGGAGATCCCCAGGTTCAGTGTTGAGGTGAATCTATTTCTTGCCTCCGAACCAGCTGGAAATTGATCCCTGGGCCTCTGAGGCCTTCTTCTCGACAGCACGATCCACCTGGTCAACGCCAGTGTTGAACTTGTCGCGTGTGTCTTTGCGGATCTCGTCCAGCTTGTTCTTGCCCTGGTCTGCGGCTTCGGGGATGCGCTCATTGAAGGTTGAGCGAGCCTTGTTGACCTACATATGTCTTAGCGCCTAGTCGCATAGAGCTATTTTGGCCGACGGTGATCCGAGGGGTAAACAGGGTTAGAGTAAACTTACAGCATCGTCCGCAGCGGAACCGGCTTCCTTTCCGAATTCCTTGCCCTTCTTCTCTGCGTTGTCGGTCGAGGGGAGCTTCTCGCGGGCCTTGTTGGCATCATCTGCGATCGAGAGTCAGTTCAAACCACTCTCGGTATTGAGATTAGAAGCTGCGATGCATACACTTGATCTCCTCTCCCACAGTCTGAGGATCACCACCAGCGCGATAGAAGTAGTAGGCGCCAGCGCCAACTAAGGCGACGCCAGCGTAGAAACCACGGTTCTGAGCCATAATGAGCTGAGTATGCGATGTGAAGGTCTAGAGATGTGCAAGAGTCTGAAAACCAGAACGTGACCAGAGGCAAAACGTGTCGCCGGGAAAGGCACGATTTAATAACTCCCCAGGGTTATGACGTGTGTCTCGGCGTTGCATGTGCGGTACTTGCTCTATCCTCGTTTTACAGGTTGCTCAAGCTGGTTTCCCGCCATGCGCGCTGGTCTACGGCTATGATTGGCCTACGGGCTTGCTAGAGCTTGCTTCCTTGGAGTTAGTGGGGGGAAGCTTCTCCTTGAGCCTTGCAGGTTGAGCTTGGAAGAATGGTCCACTAGCTATTCTATGGCCAGTGAGGGTTGTTGCTTGCTGTGGCTTATGGAGATGGAGTTACCTAATCGTCTTGGAACAGGGTTCGCGACGTCACTGATTGATCATGGCCGCCTTCGGGTTCCCCCCAAGCGTGAACCAGGGCTCCGGTTGGAATTCCGGGGGCAATTGGTGACAATTTAAGGTCATGGGCAGAGTTAGAGATAATTCGCACTTGAATATGGTATCCTAGTGGGTAAGAGAGAGGATCGTTGAGGGGATCGCGATATGCGGGGTAAGCGTCATGCCGTTGTGAACAGACCCACCTACGCAGATGATATATAGTAGCCACATTCTACGGAATCACGGAAGCTCTACTTGTCTGTTCATGTAATGGCATTCAGTCATATTGGCGTTAGAACAACATTCCAAGGAAAATATTCAAAAGGTCGTAGGCGGCATGGCATGCACGATCCACCGCATGAGAAGACATATAGTAAGACAACACGGAACGGTAGAAGAAAGGCGGAGGTCGTCAGTCCGGAAAAGAGAGGAGAACATAGTAGGAATCTTCGAAATCATCGAAGCCATACCACGAGCACAGAAATTCGGCTAAAGATTGAGAAAGGCTGTTGATCGAGGCTGGGGTATCGTTATGCACACGATGCCATCCACCCACTCCCACACAGAACGCCGGGATATGCAGCAGAGAACCAACAACCCTGGAGGAACAAACGCAAATTTCAAAAAAGGAAGAAAACGCAGCAGAGTACCGAACAAAAGCAGTCAGAAACATGAAAGACAAGAGATTTCCAGTTCGTTTATAAGTCGTCAATTCGTCAAGTCATCACGGACATCGCAAATCCCAAATGGAAATGCGGGTTTCAAGGAGGGCCAGTGTAGGAGAGATGGTGAGCCTGTGGCTGCCCACGTTGCATATGACAGTGGGCCAGGCTGTTGGAGAGAATGCTTATCAAGCATAAAGTCGGGTAGAAGTCAAGAGGGTGATTTGTGATGTTCCAATGCCCTTCACAAGATAACAGGGCGTTATAGAGTAGGAACGATGCATGAGTATATAGACCCCGAGGGTGAGTCAAATACACAATTTACACATATAATTTTGCAGATCCTTTGTTCTCGCTCGTGGCGACAGCAACCAGAGCTTCAAGTCGCCCCATCCCGGCATCCCGGGCAGACGAATCCGCATAGGCCGTCCTGGGCTCTTGCTCTGCGTGACCCGGGTAGCCGTCGCTGTGAGAGTCTCGTCGACCGCATATCTATGACGGCATTAGTAACCGAGGCGAGAGCCGTCCGTGCGAATAGAGGTTCCTACCGGTTGAGGATGATCGGTTGGCAGCGACGAGTCGTGGGCTTCAATGTATCCACTGCTATGCACAATAGCCGGGTGATATTCGACTGATGCTGTTGAAGGAGTGTGGACACCTTCGCTGCTGCTTGAGTCCTCTGGAGATGTGTGATTTGGGCGACTTCCAGTGGACAAGCTAGGGGCATGACCGCGGTGCTCACGGTGCTCCTCGGGGCTTCTCTCAGCGGTCGGCCCAAACGCCGGCTGATAAGAAGACGAGGGCCGCGACGAAGTGCCTTGCAAGTCGGCCATCGTTTGCTCCCTCCACTGAGAGGTGTCTCTCGAAGCACGTCGATCTCGAATATCAAGTCCAGTCAGGTTTGTGTGCAGAGACATATCCCATGAAACGTGTCCACGTCGGTGTCCAGGGCCAGATATCGGAGGCGCTGGGCGGATAGACGGCTGTGTGTAGCTGAAGCCTGAGCCGAACCCACCAGTAGAGGGAGGTGGTCGGCCATGACCGTCGATCTGCATTGGACTAGCTTTGCGGGTTGGAGGAGTCAAGGGTCGTTGCTGCACAACCTTGTCAAAGCTCTCGATTCCAGGTAAACGAGGCGGTTGGTCGATGGAGTGGTTCTTGCTGTGGCCAAAAGAAGGACGGACGGTGTCGGGTGTATGATATTGGTTCAGACTACTAGTTGCAGGACGATTGAAACCGGGATATGTCGAAGGATGCCATGTTCGCCGTCTGACATCAGCTTCTGCAGCACTGCTGACACTTTCATCTCGAGATGGCGGATAGTGGTTGCTGGTTGGACTTGCGAAAACTCCAGTTGGGTTGCTATATTGAGGCGCGGCAGGTGAGTTGCCATATGGCGGGAGGTATGGAGCTCCCGGTTGCTGTGCAATAAAAGGGTTGCTACCGGTTGGCACCGAAAGTCGACGGGCAGCCGTTTTGCCCTCCCAGAATCCATGTGCTGCGCCAGACATTGGGGACTTATATTGTGGACTGCCATTTGCGCCTCCGGTAAACATGGTCGATGGTGTATAAGGTGAGCTGGCTACAGCCGGGCCAGGTAATCCTCTTATCTGGGCTGGTGGGGTCGTCGGTGGCTCTCCCATAGGATCCAAGCCCATGCGAGCACGGCCGGTGGGATCATTAGCCATGATCAAAGGCGGAGGTCGGCGCCGGAGTTCTGGTGGCTGGCTATATGTCGATGCGGTAGATGTGATGCTTGAGGTTGAGAGGTTTCGGCTATGTCCACGACTGTGACCACCGGCACTGCCTGCAGTGCCTGCCCGAGCACGACCTGGTGGCCGCACACGATCCGTACGCACCTGTCGTTGGAATCGTGTCCCTGTGGCCGCCAGTGAATCCCCAGGAATCTCCTCGTTCACGTGGACTGTTTGAGCATGCTGTCGAAGATTATCGAGGCGAGAGAAGCGGCGCGAGCAGTGGCATTGGAATGGTCGTTCGCCGGTATGTTTCCGAATATGACGAGCTAGATGCTCACTCCGTGTGAAGCTCAAGTTGCAAGGAGGGAAATCCGTACAGAAGAACCGTTGGCCTTTCTTCTTCTTTGATGGCGGAGCGCTACCCGGTTCTCCATCGTGATCTGATGCATCGAGATCGCCGTCTGAGTCGTGCATTGTCTCGTCTGAGTTCGAAGAGGTCCTTGTGTGTCCTGACACTGAGGCCCGCGAGCTCTCATCGGCGGCGGTGGTTGAGTCCGGTCGTTTCCCCGGGGTTCTCGGGTGGTCGGAGTGTACGCCATTCGGATTCGCACGAGGGGTAGCCGCTCCGTCCATGGCGTGGTCTTCGGTGGCCGAATTGTTGACGGGGAGAAAAGAAGTCATGATGGCGACGTAAGAAGTGGAGGCGGGTGATGTCAAGGTTCGGAGAGGGGGCCACAGGCAACGCCCTCGGTCGCAACGGCAACCCGATCCGTTTTCCCTGAGGACTCCAGATCCGGGGGAGAGGATTTTCTATCGTCTATGGTGAAGAGGTCGGAATCGCACCGCTACGTCGGAGATCTCGGAGGGCAGATATGCGGAGTCGGATAGCCAGGGCTGACTGTTCACATTGCAACAAAAGTTTAGTAAACCTGGCCCACTACAACGACGATCAAAGAACGATAAAAGAGAAAGTAGATATGGCAGGATCTTTGACACGTACGATTTCGAGTATGGAGGGGGAGGGGAAGAGTGGGCCGGATAGCAGGATTTTGCTTCAGACGCAAGGAGGAAGGAGAAAGTGGTGGAGGGAAAGGGGGATGTTAGCCGATCACCAGCATCTCTTCTTTCCAGCACGTTGCGTAGGAGACCGCCACGCGAATTCAGCAGGATCGCCAGGGAAGGATGAGTGGGACCGGGAGCTGGAGGGGTTTCAGATGGGAAGCCCGAAATCGAAAACTCCGATAGAGATAAGGAAGAAGGAAGTACAAGTAGTCAAGTAGTAGAGCGGGGGAGAAAGAAGAAAAGAGGCTGAGGTCCAGCCAGAAATGGTGACGAAGAGATGGAAAAAAGAGGCTTATCGGGAAGCGAGGGGCGAAAAAAAAGGCGAAAAAGGCGAGCAGACGACTTCTTCAGCTTACCGTCAGCCTAAAAAGCATCCCAGGAACAAACTACATGCCACGACTTTCACGACTTCCGGGGTTACCGATGCGAATCATCGAGTGTTTCACCAGATCGCGACGATGCGACTATAACCGCGTGTCTAAGAGTTCCAGACTTCCAAATCCCTTCCTGCGCACATCTTTGTTCGAAACGGTCTCTCCACAGAAAAGCCCAGGAACGGCCAGCATATCGAGTCCGAAGGCACCAGGCACAGATGTATGATTCATAGCGCCCAGCATCCACCTCTCTTAGTTCGCTCCACTCACTATGCACCCTGGTCCCAACCGTCCCAGCTGTCCGCCCTGCCGGGGGAAGTCTTTGACGTTCTCTAACCCATTGGACCCTTGGAAACAGGACGTGGGGCGCGGGAGAGAGGTTTGGTTCACGGTCTTTGCAAAAAGGTCGAGACCGTTGGCCCTCCAGGTGTCGATGTCGACGATGGAGGCATCGAACTCTGTATACTTCCCCAAGTCACGGCGTTTCGACCTACCGCTTCCCCATGCGACCCCCTTGCATCTGCGTGGATGTATCATCGCAGGGGTGGTCATCCTCCGAGCAATCTCCGTCATACTCTCCAGACTTTCTGCATACGAGCACCGTAGGGTTTGTCTGGTTACGCGGTAGGGGGGCATTCCGAATCCTCCGTCCTGATAGGAAGAGAGATCAAAGAAATCTCCGCGTTTGAAGTATACTTCAATATACTTCGACCCGAGACTGCAAGATTTACATTTCGTATACTTGGTACAGTGGCGTCCTCTACACCTGTTTCCTCCTGTGGGGGGCGGCCTCAACATGGCTCGAGCCTCTGGGCAGGCTTGTGAGAGATCTAGACAGGGTCCTATACCTAGTTCATATGGTGATTATGCGTAGACTAGCAGACAGCGCTCATTCAACCAGCCTTGAGCTTTATTAGCTTCGTGATTCATCGGATACACATCTAGACTCGAGTCCATCGATCTCCGACGCCTCCGCCCCGCCGCGTTCAGGTGGACATGCCTTTCAGAGTTCATCCTGAAACCTTCAGGCCCCGGATGGCACCGACTGGCCCGTTGGCGGATCATTGTGCCTGCGTCGTGTAAACTTTGGCCAACCCCTCTGTCTATGCGTTTTGTACGCCGGTCTGTGCTCGTGTCTGCAAACGGTAGCGATTTGTCGGATATGATATCGACGATCGCTGGGTCAAAGTATATCGGCCCTGAAGGCGCACAAAGGGCTGCCCGCATGACGCTGCAGGCTATATTCCCATGGTCCGCGAGTACTTTACCCTGTCTCTCCTTACCCCGGGTAACGACCCCAGGGTTTTGCGGTAACCTTCACAGAGTACCTGCGAGGGTAATATATCCTGTACTTCTGGATGCATGTGCCCAGTCTATTCGCCTCCGAGTCTGACGCCACGATCCAGATGAATGAGGTGCTCTAATACGTTGCCCGCACTTGATGGCCTGGATTTCATCTACATTGGCTGCGCCAGCGGGGCGGACCTGGGCTACGGAGAGGGGTCTTGCAATCAGGATTGGTGCGGCGGTAGGGGACACGCACTCCTGGAGGCGAAGGCGGGCATCAGGGCATTTGTCAAACGAAGAATGGTTACTAGTTTCAGATTCTTGGGTCGAGGGAATGTCAGTCCTGGACGCTGACTCGATGGCTGCTCCCAACGGCACGACGATCGGCCGATGTACACCCTTTTGCCCCTCCTTTTGTCCCGCTGAGGGGTGAAGACAAGACAAGCCCAGACGCCGAGATGCGAAATCCAGCGAGGTATGCATGGTGATTGGCCTGACACGCATGCGTAAGGCTCGAGAGGCGCAATCGGGTACCTGTAGGTACAACTGCAGGACGCCACCACGACAACGGGGGCCAGCGCCCGGCCAGGTAGTGCCAGGTACCTGCAGGGCCTTTATCCTTTATCGATTTAGCAATAGTAATCCCGAATCATGTTTTCCCCGATCGGGATCTCGTGCAGTGACGTCGATGACTTGGCCTTGCCTCGAGACGTGGGGGAAGAATGCCGAGACTGCCCAGGTGGCCCTGATGTGACTGTATATCGACGGGCTTCCCCTCACGGTCCCTCACGCCGATAGCACTCCGATATCTGTACATCTACTGTACAAACAACCTTGTGAGTCTGTGCATGTAGATCCCGCCGTAGGCCGCCCCTGGCCGATCCGTTTGCCTTTGAAGCGGTCAAGCAAACCGCCTCCAATCCACCTGAGTAACTCTTGGAGGCTGTTGTTCAAAGAGTGCACGGCCAATCAGCCATCTCGCCCTGCATCGCCTCTGTCGGCAGCCAGGAGGATCCATGTTCCTGTCCAGCCATGGGGGTGGGAAGCGTACCTGGAGGGTCCGGCCACGTAGGAGGAGCAGTGCTTTGGCCCGCACACAAAGGGTACTTGTACACTGTCACACAGAGATGAGGCTACTCGGTCCATGCCCGGCCGAATCACGGCCTCTGCTTCACCTATAGGAGAATTATCATCGCACGCCCACATGTGAATTTCATATCCGACGAAGCTGTGCAAGCGCCGTCCCCGTGGCCCTCGTATTGCTGGAAGCCTCAGCGCTTCCCTGGATACTGCAGAAAACCATACTTGTATACCGTACCATCTTTACACTTGACATTCTCCCCCCCAGCCTCATCATTCCAGCGGCTATGGAAGCCTGGACGTACGGAGAACCGCCTTGCCTCAAGCTGACCCCTCCGAAAACTAACCCGTGCGTCTGCATCAGGCCCCGCTGCCTTGCAAACAGTACAGTACAACTTGCCATGCCGGTTCATGCAAGGAGTCATCTGATGTAAATCTCCGAGTCCGGAGGGTTTCGTACTCTGATTATCTTTGAGCCTGTATCTCGCAGCCTGGTGTGACCACGCGCGGTTCGCCAAGGTACCGTTCCAATGCCAGGTACCTGGAACTTACTAGCCCTATAGCTTTGGGCAATATAGCCCGTGGCGCAGAGCATGGATAATACAGATCGTGAAAGGCAGGGGTCGGACTTTCCAGAAGCGGGTTAGCTCAGTTTAGCATTGTTCTGTGCTGGTTTTATATACATAGAGGCTCTGATCTATCGACTTAAGGGCCCGACGACGGAGCTCACAATCACGGCTGCTTCGCGTTCCCAGCTGCCTGCGTCCACTGTATCTGTTGCGGTGCCGGTTCGACTCCTGTCTCCGATAACACCAGGGGCTGAGACTCGTGCAGCTCGGAGAACGCACTCGCGAAGCTCGGTCTTGAGGCGCTCTTTGTTGGAACGGAGTGCGCGGACAGATACGCCACCGCGATTGATGAGCTCTTGCATACGTGGGCCGAGGGCTGACGCTAGTGATCTCCAATAGAATGATGGGAGAGAGGAGGTGTCGAGTGCTTGGAGGAGAGGTTGAAGGAGATTAGTGCTGGTGGTAGGCTGATCACTGTCGTCACTAGGAGACGCTAGCAAAGGATGTGAAGGCGGTCGAAGGCCTTTGAGGATAGACTCTAAAGCGACAATATCCTGACATCTTGAAGAGACCTCAGCGAGAGTCCGGTCCATGGTAGGAAGTTGGGACAGCCCTCTTGCAAGTGCGTTGGCGGATGTTATGATTGCTGTCTGCATGTAACCCTGCAACGTTGAGAGAAGCAATTCGGGTTTGAATGTAGACAGGGTAGTATTCCTCTGCAGCGGCGAGAGCAAGTAAAGCGTAGCCGATGCAGTAGCCAGTCGTGATCGTGCATCACGAGCTTGCTTATAGCTCAAAGGCACCGATGACTGTCCATTCGAGGCACCAGGACTTGATAGAGAGAACTTATTGAGTGTCTGCTGTGCTCTTGACTTGACAAGGTTCTCCGCAGGAATCATAAATTCATTTCGCAGCGTGCGCGTGACTCTCACGCGGTCCAGTCCATGTCCTTCATCTTCTTCTGACGTTGCTGAGAACATCTCCTTCAGACTCAAGATAGTCTGGGCAGCCCGCTCGAGCGCACGGAAGCCCTCCTTGCCATTCGTACTTTCAGCCCCTGCCACTTGTGCCTGATTCACCCCTCCTCTCCCTGTAAGCTCCGCCACCTGGCTCTCAAGCTGCCGTCCGAGTGTGAGGCATCGTGCCACAGCTCGCGCTAGCCGGACTGTAGCCAACGACTTCTCCGCGGCAATTCGAGCTTCGTCTGCAGCCTGCCATTTTTGAAGAACCTCCTTTTCGAGTCTTTCATATCCCTGGGTCACGGACTTGATCTGAGTTCCTGTTTCTCCAAGAATGTGTTCTGCGGCGCCAGTTTGGTCTCGGGTGTGTGATATGAGGGGCAGGGCGGATTTTGTTGTCAGGGTATGGATATGTGTATCGATTTCTTGAAGGTCGAATAGTACCCTTGACAATGGCGTTGAGAGGTCTAACGGGGTGTCTGTCGCATTGTTGGTACTCTGCACCAGGGTATTCGCGAAACCGGCTGGTGAGAAGTCGGGGTCGAGGAACGCCTCATAGTCGATGTAAGAAGGTTCCCCGTCTGTCATATCGAGTCTTTAAGCCAGCGTATGTCCAGACACCGGATCAATTGCTTGGGGAATGCGATGCTCGTCGGAGAGGAGCAATTGGGTATCGATTCGCAGAAAGGGATTTGCGATGTAAGCCGTGCGAACGCCGATGATTCAGTACGTGAAGGAAATGAAGCTCTCCGCTTGGTGTTTAAGATTTAGCCTGCCCACATTTGTTCGTGAATCAGCATATCGTGAGTTGCGGGGGTGCTTGAAGGCCTGGGAGAACAGCTGTCGCGACCTGCGTGATCATCCCGCGCAAACCAGATTGCCACCTTCTAAATCAGGCATGAAGTGATTCCATCATGTGATAATAGTCTTCGTCCATCTAGAAAGTCAAACATCGTTATTAATATGATATCTTGAGATTAAAGCATTTTTAAGCTTTCAAGGTCCTCTGATCATAAAAAGACAGTCGTTAAAATACGTGTCTATCTCCAAGGCCCTAATTGTTGCACCATCTGCATGAGCGGCTGAACGGAATGCCACGATTTCCCAGGCGGGAAGATATAGTTACCAGTCTCCGGTGTTAGTGTTTCATAGCAACTGTAGACATACAAAGTTATCACCTGGGCAATCTGGGTAGCATCTGTCCCGATTCATGGCAGTCCACGTGGATACTGTGGAACGTATGCTAATACTGACTTGACGAGCTTTGAACATAAGCTGGCCTTTTTACCATCCCTGAGTGATCATCTATACTCTACGAATGACTATGCTGAGCTCGAGTGACCGCTTTAAATCGATTTCAATTTCCAAAACAAAGAACCATATTCTTTCTCATACCTGGTCAGTCCTCTCCTACACTTATTCCCACTTGTGTACGTACCTTCAAAAGTTTAGGCTAGCATCGGACTCGCTTCATTGACGGTTCAAGGACTTGAGCGAAAAATGGAGATATCTCGGAAATCGCGCTTGCTTTGGGGTATTGCCGGTGGTAGCGACTTGAAAACCTCACAAATATCGCTCCAGACAACGGAAGCCGGAATAATTATTGCAGTTTGAGTCTCAATGGCACCTGCCACTATGTGGCCGTAGATCATTCCCGTTTTTTCATCACGAACCAGTGATCCAGAGTCAGCCACTTGGAGAGATCCATCGAATTGAACGAGAAAAGCTTTTATATAGTCTTTCGCGCCCGGCAGTCGGATGTAAGAGCCGTGCCTGGATATCTCGCCTTTGAGAACATTCCCTGCGCCCGTGGCTGCAACCACTTTTGTTGGGGTAGGATTCCCTTCATCAACGATCCCGATGGTTTCGGGACTTAAGCTAGGAAGACCTAGGGACCGTTTATCGATGGTATCAATTTTAATGAGACAGTAATCAAATGTTGCCGATGTGCACACACGGGACACATGCTCTGGAGATGGAGAAAACACAAGTGAGGAATTTGAATGGATATCGTCCGAGTTGTTTGTTGAGTATAAAGTAGAATCCGTGTTGCCTTGTCTGGAGAGAAGGGGCGGAGACTCGGTTTGATCGGAATGAATCTCTGATGGCGAATTATCCTGACTAGTCTTTGGGCTGCCTTCCTGTGCATTGGACTCCGGCGTCAAGCTGTAAGTGCTCATAAAATCGACCTGCTGCGTTTCCGTCTCGCTCTGGTCCGTATCATCCAACCCATCAAGAAAGAACACATCCTCGCTTGAGTCCAAGCTTGTACTTGATACTAAGTTGGCTCGAGGGTCGTCATGGGAAGACCAAACATGGGCTGGTGTTAGGTAAAACCATGATCCTCCAAGGACCACGCTAGCTCCAACTGTTGCTGCGAAGCAATGGGAGTTGAGTTTTTCCTTCTGCAGGACTAACAATAACGCTTTATCTTTATACTTTATTTGGTAATCATCAACTTGTCTGACCAAGGGAGCAGTTGAGTCGAAACTCGGCATTTTGTTATCGGCCTCCCATGTGGTGGAGGAAATATTTGTGGAAACCCGTTCATCAGGGCCTGATGAAGATTGATTCGACGTGCTTATAAGCTGGAAGCTAGCCACATTGCCCTCTCTCGACCTCGACTTACTGTCCATGGGTTGAAGTGGATCATGAGGCGATCTTACTCCTGAAACTTCGGCTCGATGCTTCTGGTCGAATGGAGAAAGTTTGGCCCCTGAACTCGGGGGCATAGACGCGCTGGAACTCGACATTCGGTTATCCGTGGGCCAAGGGTTGCGGGTAGATTGGGATGACCACGCGTCAGGACCCTCCAAAAAGACATCTATTGGGCTTGCAAGTTGGTGGCCAGATGCATTGTCCTCTCTCGATCCCTGATTGTTGTCTTGATATTTTCGGGTATTTGTATGAGCCGGCCTTCCTCCTGAATCGCCGACAGAATACTCCGGGTCGATTGGAGGAAGTCTATAGTAAGGATCCATCAAATGCCTCAGGCTTCTGAGATTGGGGGGACAAAGCCACCCACCCAGACGAATTCCCGGTTGTAAGGAATTGAGTATACCGGATCGTTCTATTGCAGCGACGGCTTGCCTTTTGACTCGGCCATACTCACAAGAAAACATGATGTACGGACGTGCGATAGCTCGCGTTTCTCCAATCATATAGATGTCAAACATGACGAAACTTAAGCTCGGGACTGGATCGCAATACTCATTAAGAATATCGGGAATCTGCAAACTGATTGTTTCAAATGCATCACGAGCAGGGCCTTTGGCCGCCCAACAGTGAAACCTGCCCTCCATACCAAGATATTGATCGGGGGCGATAGATTCCTCAGGATTGGGCCAACGTGGCCTTGGGCTTCGGATAAACGAGAGAGGATTGCGGCTCATAGTGGTCTTGAGACCAAAAGCTCAACCTTCACTAATCGTGCGCTCGTAGGGAGCATTCGGTAGGCATAATCTTGCAGTCACGTTGGAAAGACGATGGACACAATGGCACGGAGACTTAGACGCAAGAAAGGGTCCAGAACTTTGTACTAGGGAGATGAGGTAGGCAATACGAGAGGGGGGAAAAAGCAAATTGCATTAGCCGCCTTTCTCAGAACACAGCCTTGACATAGCCACAGAGCTGCAGAACGTCCAAGAAGCCACCGGCATTGGGAAAATCAGTCAGCCTTACTATGATATTATTCCAGGACAATATCGCAAGGCTACATTCTGTCCAGAGAATTTCCGAGGTAGAGTCTTCGATCGTGCAGATGTGCTCTGGCGCAGTGCAGGTCTTCCAGCGTGCCACTCTCATTACCGCACCAACGAGAAAAAGGACCCAAGAATTTTTGAGCACAACGTGCTGATCGTTAAACGCAATCTCGATAGTACAAAGGACCCCTCGAAAATGTTTCCCTCGCAAAGCACAGGGTCTACCCTATCTGCCATGAACGCATCGCCGCTTGATACACTAGTATACGAGCCAATCTCCTCAGATCTCAAAGGAGAGATCATAACGCATTTATGGGGCTCAGAGCATCAGCGCGGACAACCGTCTCTGCGTCCATATCTTGATTGCTACGCTGCTCAGTGTGGACGGACATGGCAGTCCTACGGGGATAGGCTTGTGATTCGTACTCATGGAGACATCATGACGATCGCATCCCACATTCGGGACCACTCACGGGATGAGGTGAAGGATTTTACCGGACAGTTGCAGCGGACTACGAACTCACCTGATGATCAAGGCATAAATGCATCAATCGATCTGACTGTGCGCATTCTTTATATGATAGATATTGGCCAGTTCGAGAATGTCTTCTCAGGGAGAATGACTTTGGCTTGGACTCATGGCCGTCTAAAGGATTATATGTGCAAAATATTTCCAAAGACATCAGATCGTGAAGACGATGTTAAGCTGGATCCTGGTTTTACTATGGTTAAGATGGCTCGCATCGGAGGTTTCAAGATAGAGCCAACTTCAAACCTATGCAATCACCTCAAGTTGAGTGATCGATTTCAGACAGTGGAGATATTTCATCATGCATCATTTTTACAGGCTCATAAAGACTATGTCCGACCCAACTATAGATCTACTGTGGAGCTAATGATTGACCTGGGACGACCGAACAGTGTTCCCGTATTTCCACCTGGTCTTGTCAAGGAAACATTGGCGACGTTAGCCCTCTTATGCCCAAGAAGTGACAAGGCGACAAGGAGGTGGGTGAAGAGATCCAAGGGAGTCGAGGCACTGGATCACCAGCTCCTCAATTATGGTAGAGCCAAGAGACGCATTGGTGACTATGAATACTGGCATGACCGACTTGTCGTGTTGAAGGAAGACTTTGACGACTCTCGGCCATCAAATATCATGCAATTATGGTATGACAGACGCGACGCGAGCCAATGGTATCCACTTTGGATAGCTATCATATTAACCTCGCTGTTTGGCTTGGCGCAAAGTATCGAGGGTGCCTTGCAAGTATACAAATCATTCAACCCATAGCTGTGCGACTGTTGGAGCGCGGGAGATACGCGATTCATGATGGTTTTCATTTCCCATTGCCCATTGCCTATTTCTTGTCAAATCTTTATCTCATTCAAAGCGCGATGTTAGAAATTCCTCAATTTTGCAGTTTACCGAGTTCCTGGTTTCCGATCTGTGTATGAATACCCTAAAAAGTCAAATGCCAGAGTCGCGTTAGACGGACCCCCTTGGTCGCTATTTGGACCCCCAATAAACCGTATCTGCTCTAGTATGTAATTTCCCGTACAATTAGGCTAAAGAGTCAAGGTAATTTAGAGGCCTCTCGAAGTATCTATACAGTATCGACACAGTATCTACACTTTGGGTACTCTGTAGGAGTAAGTTCTCTGAATCGGAAGCTGTCGGATATTCCTACTGTTTCTCCTACTATGCTCATTATTGCTATTGTATAAATGAATTAGAAAACCCATCCATCCAGAGATTATTGACTAAGACTGTACTATGTGTGTTCTACTTCAAGGTACTTCCAAATTACCTTACCACTTTGGCCTGATTGTATAGAAGATTACATACTAGACCAGATACAGTTTTGTGGGAGTCTGAATAGGTCCTGAAGGGGTCCGCCTAACAGTACTCAAATGCCAAGGTATAAGTACGCTCCTGGTAGCCCTATCATCAACTAGAAAAGACATAATCGTATGCTTTACTTGGAGAGAAATAGTTCATATTTCATCTTAGAAAATCGAAGCATAGGTTTTGTGGTCTTTCGAGTTTGGCGAAATGATGGATTTGTTGACATGGTACAAACAAACCCCACTTGAGAGCATTTTGGCGGGCAAGGAAATACGGAGACTAGCATTGGTGCTAGAGCCCGAGGTATGCGATCTTTTGAGATAAAGCATTCGGCCTAACTATACCGAAGAAAGATAAGACCGGCCCCGCCTGCTCGAAACGATTAGATCATCACTTGAAGAGGAAAGAAGATGACTCCCACTAATAATGTGGCGCGCCTTCTATGAACAGAGGCGGGGTTTCAAGTGGGGCGTCGATAAGCAATTGCCCGCTTCTACGTGTTTTTGGGCGAATTGTTGGCAGATAAATACTAAGATTCTGGACCGCTGTTCATTTCCGGTTATCAATTATCTTATAAGGGTAGTAGCCTGGGGTTTTTAGGGAATTCCAAACACCTAATCTTCATCAACCAACATGTCGACCACCACATCTCTCACGGATACTCAGCAACCGGAAACTGTCCGGCTTGCCGCAGCAGTTGAAATTGGGTCAGCAGCCAACGACGCTCAATTCCAGTCTGTTGCTCGCGGCACTCGCGATGGCCGTCTGAAGCTGGGTGGAATCCCCACATTCTCTGACCCACTTGAGCAGAGGAAATGGATGAAAGAACACATGGCCGCCGCATTCCGATATTTTGGCAAGCTTGGCTATGGAGAGGGAATCTCGGGACATATCTCGATGCGAGGTGCGCAAGCAAAATCGGTAGTAATTTTGCAGTATATTCATTGCTCCTAGACCCTGTTTTGAAGGATCATTTCTGGATGAACCCATTCGGCAAACACTTCTCCTGCATGAAGGCTTCCGATCTGGTTCTTGTTGACGATGAGGGATATGTCACCGAAGGAGGTGCTCAGCTGCCAATTAACGAAGCAGGGTTCATGATTCACTCTGAAATCCACAAAGCTCGTCCGGATGTAGTAGCTGCTGCCCATACCCATGGCGTATATGGCAAGACATGGAGCGCCTTTGGAAAGAACATTGAGATGCTCACGCAAGGTAACAAAATATTGAGTTCATTCATTTCTTGACTGACTGTATGTACCGATAGATGCCTGTAACTTACATGGAAAGGTCGGTGTTTACACAAACCATGGCGGCATTGCACTCTCCCAGGACGAAGGTCGCGAGATTGCCGCAGCTTTGGGAAAGGACAATATTGCATGCATCTTGCAAAACCACGGGTAAGTCTCAGACATTCCATATCAGATGATATGTCTGACAAGGCACGATGTTAAGTCTCTTGACGGTGGGACACACTGTGGATGCAGCCGCTATCTTATATTCCATGCTTGAGAATTCCTGCCACTCCCAGCTCATGGCTGAAGCGGCCGCAGCCAATGGTGTTCCTAAAAAGATTATCAACGACAAGGTCGCCAAATATACCGCTGACTTTGCTCAAAACCCTGTAAGAATTCCGAAAAGGCTTAGAAGGAAAATTATCACTAATTGTCTCCAGCACAATCTCTACACCGAGTTCCAACCCGAATTCGAGCTGGTAGTCGAGGAAAGCAACGGACGAGTTCTGCAGTAGAACTTCTGCGCCATCCATATTCTCCTATGAAATCTGTTGCGAAAAAGAATTTCAAAAAGCCACAAAAGGCTGGAGCCAAATATTTAACGTAGGCCCGAAACTAGTTTCCATCGTAGACTCCGTAGCGGTATTTACTTCCCGTGTGATCATCTCTGAGCCTCTTTTGTCCTGGGCCGTAGACCCTCTCACGCATAGTTCCGCTCTCACCCTTTGGAGCGTAGATACCTCGCTTTCTCAGTTCAGGAATGAGATGCTCAACAACATCTTCGAAAGTTCCTGGAGTGCGGACATAACCGATATTGAATCCATCAAGGTCCGCTACGCGAACCCACTCTTCCAGAAAGTCGGCGACGGTACTACCAGATCCAACAGGAACGGGGCCGGCGCCACCAATTGAAATATGTTTTCCAATATTTCTTGGTGTCCACTGGGGTACGTCAGGACTCTGGTATGTGAGTGTCTGAATGGTGGAGTGGACACGCGCATCAACGTGGATATCATCTGGCGTGATTGGCTTGTCCAAGTCGAATTTGCTCAGATCAATTCCACTGCCGCCAGAAAAGAAGGCAAGTCCTGCCTCTTCACTTGCATATTTCAATGCATCTTGATATTTCTCTTGAGCTTCCTCATCAGTGTGTCCTACTATGGGGGTGAGAATGGCGAAGATTTTCACCGAGCGTCGGTCTCGCCCTGCCTTGGCAGCTTCCTCACGGATGACCTTGACGCGGGGTGCTAGAATATGAGGCGATGGAGCAGATACGAAAATGCCTTCCGCATGCTTAGCACCGAAGGCTACTCCAGCAGGCGAAGTGCCTGCTTGAAACAAGAAAGGTGTTCGTTGAGGAGACGGGTCTAGAATGTGAACACCATCGAAATTGAAATGCTCGCCATGATGGTGAATAGTATTAAGTCGACTGGGGTCGGTATAAACGCCTGTCTCAACATCCTCTTTCAATGCATCATCCGCCCAGCTCCCCTCCCATAGCCTGGCAACGTATTAGCATCTGTATCTCGATCTCTGGATCCGGCACGTACTTATACAATGAGGTCACGTATTCGTCCGCAATCTCATAGCGTTTATCGTGGTCAATGAGAGGCAGTCCAATCTACAATTGTCAGTTGGGCTCTTTGTCGCAGGAAATACTTGACATACAGCTTTGGAAGCAGACTCTTTCCACGAAGTTACAATATTCCAGCCAAAACGACCGCCCGTAAGGTGGTCCAAAGTGGAGAATCTCTTTGCAACAATATATGGAGCCTCATATGAAGATGAGGTAGTGATCGCGAAACCAAGATTCTTGGTGACGGATGCCATTGCTGAAATGGGCTAATGAAGAATGTTAGATCTCTTTCTAGGGGCGTATCGAAGAGCTCGTGACATACTATCGACGGGTCTCCCATCGGGTACTGAGCACCGTTGCGGATAGCAGGATCAGGACTCCCTTCATAAGTATCGTAAAGACCATATGTATCCGCAAGAAATAAAGCATTAAAGTCTCCTTCCTCTAGAATCTTCGCTAGGTTTGTCCAGTACGAGAGATTTCGTCGCTTCGTGGCCGATCGATCATTAGGATGCCTCCATTGACCAAAGGACAAATGGCCCACAGTAAACATATCGAAGCCATTGAGGAAGATTCTTCGCTTGTTGGCAGAGCCTTCAGAGACCGGTGCGCTTTCAGTGGTCATATTGGGCGATCAATATTTGTCACTCCGGAAAGAGAATCAGTTGGTCTGTAAAAAAATCAAAACATAGGAAGCGGCGCTGTCGGTCGGTCATGTTTTCTTATCCTGCTCAATGATATACTAGAGATCCCCGCACGTGTGTATTCGACTTCTGTCATCCAGAGGAGAAATCACGTATCATTCCTAGAATTACGGAATAGAGTAATATCGGGGCTAAACAGCGCCTAAAAGGTACAAGATAAGGCTGGACGCCGTCGGAGGAATTCCGAATAACGCTGTTTCCCATCTGATCGCGCCATTCATCTCGGATATTTATTGCGATTGGAGAGAACGTATACTCCTAAGAGAACTCCGCAAAATGTGGAAAGCCAAGCGAGTATCCCGGTACTTTTTGGTGGTGCGAGGGAGCTTAGGGATGGCGCAACCGGAGTACGCGGGAAAGCTTAGCAGGGCACTCAGCTATCAGAATGTCTCGAAAGTGTAGTATGATGACATACGCCCTATTATTATGCGTACATGTCAGATATTGGATATCGAGTAGTCCGCGGACGTGATAAAACCATCTCTACGGTCCGGAGGGGGTCTATCGTAGCGTTGGCTGTATCTCATCTCAGCGCATCGGTCTCTTGGAATTTTTTTTTCACTTTCCTACTATAATGGGGTTGTTCAAACGGATAGAGACTGCTACTCGATGGTTTCCTGAAGGAATATCGAAAGAGGAGCGCCGGTTAATTCACAGGCTTGACTTACTCGTTTTACCATACGCTTGTCTATCATTCTTCGTGAAGTATCTTGACGTGTCAGCATTGAGTACGTGCTGGTGAAGCTTACATGATTCATGATTTGACCGTATGGCAATCTCTAACCTGTTCGCAGCAAACGCTTACGTATCTGGAATGAAAGAGGATCTTGACTTGAGCGGAGATCGACTGAATTATATCAATGCGGCATGTATGTGACTGAAAATAACCCAGAGATACTATATGAGCCCATAAATAACACTATCTTCGCAGATGAGGTCGGATATGTCGTTTTTCAGATACCAAGCAATCTTGTTCTGATAAAGTACCCGTATGTGGAGCCCAACGAATTTAACAACAGACTTTCACTGATGAGCCTCAACTAGAGCTCAATATTATTTGCCATGTGCGGAGATCTTCTGGGGTTTGTTTACTATGGGAACTGCTTTTGTGAAGAATTATGAGCAACTTGTCGTCATGAGATTCTTCGTCGGCCTTAGTGCCACATCTTGTTACGTCGGGCTAGTTCATGTGGTTAATTCGTGAGTCTTTCATCATTCCCAGCGCTTAATTTACTAACGAATATTTTCAGCTGGTACCGGAAAAAAGAGCTGGGTCGTCGTAACGCTCTCTTCTGGATCGCAAATCCTGTTGGCCAGATGGTTGCCGGATACTTGCAAGCAGCTGCTTATACGCATCTCAATAACAATAGCGGGCTTCAAGGATGGAGGTAAGAGGAAGATTTCAAGTAGATATACGAGTATAAGACGTATGCTAACCTATCATTTATTATACTAGATGGCTTTTCATCATTTGTACTATCATCACCATCCCAGTTGCGATACTGTACGTTGTAGCCTATCCAAAACACATCGGCTTCGAAGTGATATCTAATTTGTTCCATGCTCAGAGGGTTCCTCATCTTCCCGGATATGCCAGAGCGTACCAAATCTCGCTTTCTCACAGAATCGGATAAGGCCCTCGCGATTAAGCGACTGGAAGAAGAAGGCTTTCATCGTTCAACCGGGCTCACAAAAGATCTTTTCAAGCGGCTTATTACCAATTGGAGAGCATATGCTTTCGTCTCGCTCCTTGTTGTTTTCTGTAACATGACCTATTGCGAAGCTACACCCTTCATTCTCTGGCTTGATTCACAGCCATACAAGTATTCCACTGCTCTGGTGAACAACATTTCCACCGTCACCAACGCAGCAGCGGCAGGCGGGGCATTGATAATGAGCTTCTATTCGGACCTTCGAGGCTCACGGATAGAGCCCATTATTCTTTCGGGTATACTATGTATCTTTGCTAATTTGGTCCTCGCTATTTGGGATATACCCAATGGCTTGAAGTTTTTCGCCTATATTTCTGTTGGCTGGTCCTACGGCACAATCCCAGTGCTAATAACTTGGATGGCAGAAGGTCTTGCGGGTGACCTAGAAGTCAGAGCTATCTCTTATGCTATCTATAATTGTCTCGGAGAGATATCGAGCTTGGTTGTTCCCCTAGTGGCTTGGCCTGTATCTCATGCACCCGGCTTCCGCGGCGGCTTCATCTGGGTATTACCACCCCTTGTCCAAATGCTGAACATAAAAACTGACTTTTTTTAGGCTACTATCCTAAGCTTCTTATATCTTCTAAATGTTGCTGGTATCTTGATTTGTTCAAGACGCGAAGACAAAAATCTCGTGGGTCGCTCAGAAGGTGAAGATTCCGAGGAATCTGGGACGCAGTCCGGCGAGACAATCATTGTTCAGGAGGCCGCAAATAAGGTGTGAGCTACCTCTTTCGGGAATTCCAGGGATGAAGCCATAAAAGACGATAAATCTTTTCATTTAGCCGTGTTGATCAATTTAAACGTCGTGGATTTGAAAATATTGATAGAAAGACTTAAACCACATGAGTTTTACTTGACGTGTCTTGATTTGCAATATTCTAGAGAGATCTCTATATTTTCTAAAGCTTACTTTGTGCAAGCTGAACGGGCGGTTTTTCCTTTCCGCCAGTACCTTGAGACCCCGCGAAGCTAGTCTGCTTAGACTCTGAGTCGGATTCAACGCTCTTAATAGCGGCGGCAAATGCTGCTTCCACGTCGTGCTCTGATAACCAATCAGTGTGAGGCCTGGTCTTGAATCTTTTGATGAGAGCACTGTCTGCTTGCTCCGATGTCTCGAACTTCGGGGTCTTCTGGCTGATTTGGCTGTGCACAGTCTGTATCAAGCGATCGGTGTGTGGTTTCCTAACTTTGGTGTATAGCTCGAGAGCATTTCTTACATCCGTCGCAGCGATTGAGGCCTTTGTTTTTTGCGCAAGAGAATGTTTCAAAGAAAGCCCCAAGGCTAGCGCGTCATCCAGTGCCAAAGAGCCGCCTGCTGCAAAAGCCCCGCCATGAGCGTGGGCCGCATCCCCAACCAAAGTGGCACGCGAGGCAAGAGCCCAAGTTGGGAGAGCATCGCCAGCATAATTGGGATACAGATTTATCGAAGGGGTTAATTCAGTTAAAGCCTTGACAACCGAATTCCAGTCCTATTTGTTTCTGGTATTAGCATAGTCAAAGGTAGCTGGGATCAAGAGGTTACCTTATACTTCTCTTGCAAGAATTTCACATCTCCTATTTGATCCCATGCAACGTTCTTCTCAATCTCATCGACGCTCCTTGGGTCGCTGTACGCACCAACGGTGGTATATTGGTCCTTCCCTGAATTTAGTTAGAACATATCGCGTGCCGGGGCCCATGCTTGAACATACCGAGTCTTGAAGCAAAGAAGTTATCCTCAGGTCCCCACTATATAATCTTTTAGCAAGAGTTTCGAAAGTACCTAATTGAGATACCGGTACCTACCCAATGAATCGAGTCGATAGGGAGATCTGGTATCTTGCCTTCAACCAGTGACGCATCGAATGTGGCTCTCATGAAGACCTTTCCGGAGAATCGAAGCTTATAATCGGGATGAAACGATTGACGAACTTTCTGTATAGCTATGAGTATGCTTGAAGACCAAGTTCAAGCAATGGCTACATACCGATTTTATACCGTCGGCGCCAATGAGGATGTCGCCCTGAGCGCTAGTGCCATCTTCGAAGAACAGCTCCACCCCATTGTCATCGGCCTGCCCTCTTACCGTCTTCTTATTGAGGTGGATAGATTTCTGAGGAACATGTTTGAGGAGAGCAGCATGCAAATGGCCACGATGGAAGCGTGTTGTGTGGTGACGAGGATCAGGTACATCCTGGTGAGTGTCGACCGAAATGACTTGGTTTGTCTTCCAATGACTGTCCACAATATCGTCAGATAATTGCATAGTACTGCTACCGAGAGGCATACCGAAATATCTGCGGGATCCCACTTGGTCCTCGAAAGCCAACTTCATCTGTAAGTGCATTTTTCACCCCAAGCTTTTCTAAGGAGCGCATTCCCTACCCATAGTTAGAGAAACTGTTTATCCAGTGCAGAGTAAGTGTATGGCTATAGTACATTGGGGCTTAAGGCAATGCTTGCACCTATTTCCAAGAGCTCGGGGGCCTGTTCGTAGAGCTGGACATCGAGATTATCCAAGGATGAGATGCGCGCAAGGGAAATAGCGGTCGCGAGCCCCGCGATCCCAGCACCAGCGATCAGAATGCGGAGGGGCTTGTTGTTCTCGGCCATTGCGAAGTCAATGTCGCAGTCTGTTAGCACCATTGATTGGGAAAGACAACTCGGAGATTCAGATAGCTATCCTAAGCTATGGTTTTGACGTGCCACTCGACCGGAGTTATCGCGGCCACGATAAGCAGCACGTCACTGATGCAGGGTTGACGCGAGTTCACGATGGCGAATCCAGGCGTGCTTATAGCACTAGGTTGCGTGTTATATACCCTTGCCTCCATTTCAAGAAACTGATTGTCTAGACACTCGGAAACGCCATAATTTACAAGTCGTTCTATGGAATTCTCTCCTCTTTCTTCCAAATCTGGCGATAAACATAGTCGGCCCCACGCCGAGGTGTCGCATTTAGCATGGGAAGTGTTCTACCGTTAGTCGACGTTGAAAAGACGACGCCGGATGAAAACATTGCGCAATAGTAACAACGCCCTGACTTCGGTAGATTTCTTATTGCGAAGCCCCTAATATCTTTGAAATGCTCCGGATGCATCAGCTGTACCAAATTTCGCTCACTAATTTGACCCTCACAAAATGGCGACAATAGCGAGGTTTGCGAAAGATCCTGCTGTGACGACGGAGATTGATCAAAGTACTGAAGGAATGGAGCGTCATAGTGCACCCAAGGTGCCAGATCAATTTGCGGATGAAAGCTTCAAGCTATTTGCAAAGATCCAGGTGGAGGATCCAACTACTCACGAGGCGAAGAAGATCCGAAACAAGTGTTTATGGAGGATCTTGCCTTTTCTCTGCATTGGGTATCATCTAATGTATGTAGATAAACAGACAGTACGTTTCCATGAATCCTAGCAATTGATGACTTTTCCATGTTGATTAGACTAGCTCGGGAGCTCCGCCATTCTGGGCATTATGGACGATGCCCACCTAAACTCTACACAGTACAACTGGTTATCTTCAATATTCTATTTTGGATATCTCCTGGCCGAATGGCCACAGAACTGGGCATTGCAACGATTTCCGGTTGGGAAATGGCTTGCAGGGAACTTGGTCGTCTGGTGAGTAATTTAAGCTCGAACATATCGAATATGTGTTAATTGAGAAACTTGATAGGGGAGGAATTACCCTTCTGCACACACCCTGTCAAAATTTTGCTTCCTTGTTCGTGGTCCGGTTCTTTCTCGGCCTGGCTGAAGCCTCCATTGTGCCGGCTTTCTTGCTGTCCATGTCTATGTTTTTCACCTATGATGAGCAGGCCGTGATGATGCCAATCATGTGGTCGATTGGGAATGCAAGCCCAATCACCTCGGGTTTGCTTTCCTATGGGGTGCTATGGATCGATACTGGAAGCTTTGCGCCTTGGAAATGGTTCATGGGTAAGTTATGGAGTGTGATTTGTTTATGGAATCCGGCTACTGACAATGAGTTTAGTGATTACTGGGTTAATGACGATCATATTCGGGGGTTTTGTCTGGTTTCTCTTCCCAGATAGCCCCCTTAATGCAAGCTTCCTAACTCCCGAGGAACGCGCGCAGGCTATCTTGCGAATTAAAGAGAATCATTCTGGCATTGAACAAAAGACTTTTAAGCCTTACCAGTATGACCCGAACAAGTTGAAAAGAATTTTAACACAAACCCTGACGACAGACAAGATTTATCGAGGCGATAAAAGATCCGAAGACTTGGCTCTTTTTCCTCCACTCCTGGTCTCAGGAGATGGCTAATGGAATCACCAATCAATACTCTCTGATTATCAACTCCTTCGGATTTACTGTCTTGCAAACAACCTTGCTTGGATGTGTGTCCGGCATTGTTTCGTTCGTCTCACTCGCTGGAGCGGCCGTTGTGTTATACAACACTCGAAACTGTCGAGCTTTAATTTCGCTTGTCGCGTATATCCCAGGAGCATTATCCAGTATTCTTCTTTTAGGTCAGTCAGCCTCCCGGAACTAATCAACTGCAAAATCTTAACAATTCAACAGCCCTGCCTTGGTCGAATCGTTGGGGCCTTATATCAGGAATTTGGATTCGATCGACTACTGGCATACCGTATGCTGTTGTTATGGTCTGGGCTGCAAATGTATCAGCAGGACATACAAAGAAGACCACTGTGATTGCTTTGTATCATATTGGCTACGGGTTGGGAAATATCATCTCACCACAGTTGTTCCAGCCGCAATGGAAGGTATGCAACCAAGCCAAAATCATCAACAAAGCACTATTAACAATCAAAAGCCTCGATACAAACCCACATGGATAATCCTACTAGTAGTGAGTTTCTACTGTTCTTGATCACCTCCGGCGTGACCTAACTGGTTTCAAGGTGGCTGCTATTCTTCCTTCGATAATAATCATCACTCTATGGACCTATCTCAGTCGAGAGAACCGACGTCGGGATAAGTTTAAGGAGTCCCACGAAATCAACAGCAGCGGGGTTGTGGAGACCATAGACTCCGAAGGAAGTAAAATTACTCGTGTGGTTAACAATACTCAGATGGATCTAACAGACAAGGAAAACTTGACCTTGTAAGTTATTTGAGAGTCCGTAGAAAGTGGTCTAGACGTTGCTAACATCTTTCCAGCCGATATGTGCTATAAGTGGTCTGGAAATGGCCGAAAGGTTGCGACCGGTACGGCGTGAGGGAAAAGAGAGGCTTATAGATTGAGAAGTCAATATTCATGAATTATGCAGGCCAAATGCAATCACGCTCAAGCAAAATCTAAAAGTACAATAGTTTGGGATAGGGAGAGGAGATGAAATGTCGCTGAGGTCTCATGACTTTTTCAGAAACTCGGCATCTGTTTCACTGCCACTTTTCCGGGCATCATCAAGCATCGTATCAAGGCCTCTCTCCTTTAAAGCTTTCTGCAGATGGAAAATAATAGATTAGTTCTGAACAATCTTTAAAAGATGGACCACGTACATGCAGACACGTCTTATATTTGGCGAACAACTCATCACAGTCGGTTGATTTGGTGTTGCCGCGGATATATTCTGGGCTATGATTAGCGACGCAATCAGACATAACATCGAAGAGAAATCTCAGGCTTACTCTCACTGTACCACTTGAGGAAACAAGTGTCATATTTTCTATACAGGCCGTCTCAGTTCCCATCCCGAGTACGCGAGGTGGCAAAATCCAGGGGAACCTACTCTTTGGGCTCATTGCATTCTGGAGCTATCGAAGCAGCCATACTGGATAAAGCGGTGGGATCCGAGTTATTCAAACCGGTTGAAAATGAGAATGTATGGACGAGGACAGCCTGAAGGCAGTTGTGAAATGTTTCGAGAAGCAACGAGCGGCGCGGGAGAGAAGTTGGCCAATAAGAGCCACCGCAAGCTCTCTCGGCGCTCAGATCTCACCGCCTTCCTAATATCGACGATCGATGCGGGTCCATCTCATTTTGTCAACTTTTTTTGCGCGCTTTTGTTCATGTCAACTCTGCAGCCATGGATTCCAGCGAGTTCGCTTCCTTGAAGCAGAAGGTGACAGAGGCTACGAAGCACGTTGCCGTAACCTCGGCTCAGCTTTCTGCCGAGGACTTGAATTTCCACCGCGCCTCAGATGCCGACTTTGGCGAGCAATTGGACGAGCAAGGTGATCGAATTCTTGCTTTGACTTCGGCTCTTCTTAAAGCTGCGACTCAGGGAACGGATTTGAAGCCGCCTGTGCTGACTTCAAGGGACTCTGTGGACGACAAGTGGCGTGATGTGGTTGATGTGATTGACCAGCTTTTGGAGAAAGCAGACGCATGTCTGGACGAGTTCACGGGCGTGATCAAGAAGCTGAGCCCGTCGCAAGAAGAACAAGCGAGACAGGCACCGCCACCCAGAAAAGCATCTGCTTATCCCACCTCTTACGATTATGGCCCATCAAAGATCCCGAAACCACAATTGCTTTTCGAGCGCAAACCTGACAACTCCGATGTGGGCCCGTTCCGACCTCTCCTCAAGTCGAAACCCCATGCGACCGTACCGCTAGCGAAATCAACTAAGTTGAAGGACATTGATGGAAAGCAAGGAGTCCCCAACCCATACGAGTCTGAGATTCGTGCTGCGAAATACCCACAGTTCGTCTACGAAAAGTCTACTCCAATCGACTACCTGCCTTATGAGAGTACGACGGCCACATTCGTGGATACATTTGATGGTGTGAAAGAGATGCTCGCGGAGCTCAAGAAGGCCAAGGAAATCGCGATTGATTTGGAGCATCATGATGTCCACTCTTATCATGGTCTTGTCTCTCTGATGCAAATCAGCACGCGTGATCAAGATTGGATTGTGGATACCTTGCAGCCCTGGAGAGAGGAACTCCAGATCCTGAACGAGGTCTTCGCTGATCCCAGCATTCTCAAGGTATTGCACGGTGCTACAATGGATATCATCTGGCTCCAGCGTGACCTGGGCCTGTACATGGTTGGCATGTTTGACACTTTCCACGCCGCCTGTGCCTTGGGCTTGCAAAAGAAAAGTCTCAAGTTCCTTCTGCAAAAATACGTCAATTTCGAAGCCGACAAACAATACCAAACGGCTGACTGGCGTGTTCGCCCTCTTCCCGACCTTATGTTTGATTATGCACGCTCCGATACCCACTACCTCCTCTATGTCTACGACTGTCTCCGAAACGCCTTGATTGACGCCTCAACGCCCGATGGAAACCTAATTGACTATGTCTTGGAAGGCTCCAAGCGCGAGGCTTTGCAACGATACGAGCGCCCGGTCTATGACGCAGAACATGGACAGGGCCAGGGTGGCTGGTATGACCTCCTCACTCGTACCTCCGGTACACTTACAAGGGAACAATTTGCGGTGTTCAAAGCTGTCCATAAGTGGCGTGATGAAGTCGCACGCGAGGTTGACGAGGGCTGGCAGTGTGTCTTCCCCAAGTTCATGCTTTTCAAGCTGTCCAACGTCATGCCCACGGATATGGGTGTTTTGCTCCGCACACTATCCCCTGTCACTCCCCTGACGAGAGAGCGTGCTAAGAGTCTCTTGGCTGTCATCAAAGAAGCCAAGGCTGCTGGGGCTAATGGCCCGGAGTGGCGTGACTTTGCACCACCTTTGAAAGAACTCGTCCAACCGGCCAAGGTTGACCTGGCCAATGCTCCTACCGCCGAGCGATACGAGACCTCCCAATTCTGGGGCAAGGTACTGGATGTTCATGAATCTCCCGCACCCCCTCTGTCGGCTCTCGTTGCCTCGGCTGAAGCTCTTCGATTGTCTCTTCCCCTCCCTCGCATGCCAGCCACCGTTGCAGAGGCGCGAGAGCAAATAGTCGAAAAAACACCCGCCCCTGCTGCTACTCCTCCCCAACCTTCCCAGGAAGAGTCTGCCTCTCAATCGCCCTCAGAAGCTCAAAGTGACAAGAAGAAGGCTTTCACTGTCAAGGAGCTTGGCGGTCCCCGTAAACGCAAAGTAACCCCTGTCCCAGATCACGAGCAAAATGTAATGAAAATCGACCTTAGTGACGACGAAAGGGAAGCGAAGAAGCGGTTGAAGATGCTAAGGAAGGAGAGGAAGATGAAAGAAAAGGAGGCTCAATCACAAGCCGCAGGCGAGACCTCATTCGATTATGGTGCTGCGGATTCTGTGCTCAATGCTCAGCCCGCCTCTGTTTCCGCGAACCCGCGCGAAGGCAAGCACAAGAAGAAGGCTTTCGATCCTTACAAGAAGGCATTGGAAGCTCCTTCTGGAGCCCGCAAGCACAAGCGCGATATCGCTGGCAAGTCTCAGACTTTCCGCCAGTGATGATTGAACAGTCTCATTTTCTTTTTGGTTTTCTTGTAGCATAGCGATACCCGCACAGAGAAGGCGCCTGACTCTGTTGTTTCGTCTGAGGGGCCAATGCTGGGCTCTTTGGCCTCCAATAAAAATACATTTATTCATGCTCTACATACGAAAAATTCCTTTTTGTCTTATCTTGCGTTTCCCTCCTAGGTAAACTTGGCAAACATTGTGCCATTCTCTTCCAAGGTTGTTTATATAGTCGGTCTAGGCCCAAAAGTGGGCTATGATTTCAATACACGGAACATAATTTCAAGAATATTCCTTAATTCGTGACAAGCTATGTAATGAGCTTTCGTAACAGTATCAATACTGCTCCCTAATATTTGTACATGATGATCGCTATGCCTTAGTGCCCCATAGCAACAGGCTTATCCTGGCTGCGCATGCGCGCCTCGATAATGTCCTTGCGCTCTTTACGCAGCTGGTTGGCATACCTGACGCCAAATCCATGCTCGAACACGTCCTGAATTTCTTCCAGCACAAGTCCACTGACCTCGGGATAGAAGAAGTAAATCCAAACGTATCCAATGCCACAAATGGCAGCAAAGAAGCCGAAAGTACCTGAAGGAGTGATTCCCTTCATCATAGAAAGGAAAGTACTTGAGATAATGACATTGCTTCCCCAGTTGGAACAGGTCATCCACATTGTACCCATAGCACGAACGTCCAATGGGAAGAAGTCGGTACTCATCCACGCGGTGTTGCCCACTGAGACACCATAAAAGACGACGAACCAAATAATGAAGACAATGACGACAATCGCGGGTGTCGTAACACCAGTGGCTACAATATCACCGGTCTCCGCATCGAAAGGAATCCACTTAAAGACGACAGCCATGGCGAGCATTCCGGCAGCCATACCCCACGCAGTAGAGAGAAGAAGACGTCTGCGTCCAAATTTATCGACAACAGCCATGTTGACGAACGTCATGACGAAGTTGGTACCTGCAACAACCAGTCCGACGGCCATTGGGCTGCTGAATCCAATGTTGCCCAAGAGAGTACCACTGTAGTACATGAGACAGTTAAAGCCTGACATCTGAGAGATAACCATCAACCCACAACCGACAATCAATGCGCGGAAGTTGCTGGGGACGGTATGCAGTCGCTTGATCTTGGCGAAGCCGGTTCCCATCGCGTTGATCTCACGGGCATGTTCACAGGCAGTTGTGATTGATTGATGGACAGAGTCTAACTGGGGCTCGGTAGCACCCTTGTAAATCTTTCGGAGGATCTCGCGGGCTTCCTCGTCGCGGCCATTGTAGATCAAATGGCGAGGTGATTCGGGACAGAAGGGGAGCAAGACACCGAGCATGATGGCAGGAACGGCTCCAAGACCGACCATGTATCGCCATCCATGAGGAACACTGGCGAAAGCGGCTCCGATGGCGTACGAGATAACTTGTCCTCCGGTGATGGACATATTGTTCAATCCAATCAATTTTCCACGGGCGTTGGCTGGGGCAATCTCCGCGACGTAGAGTGGCAAGACCATGGCGGCAGATCCGACACCAAAGCCGACTACCACACGTCCAACTGACATTTGAGCAAGGCTGTAAGCTGCACCTTGTAGGACGGCACCGATGATGAACAGAACACATCCGATGTAGATGGCTGTTTTGCGTCCGAACTTGGATTATATGTTAGCATACATTATCCTATAACGATAAAGATCGTGCTTGATCAAGACTTACGCGGTCTGCTGTGTTTCCTGCAAAAATAGAACCAAAGAAGGCACCCCCTGAGCAGAGCGAGGTTACCAGCTCCTTCTCATTGCTCGTGATAGGGGATCCTGTGAGGTCACTGCCCATATAGGCAGTGGCTCCAGAGATGACACCAGTGTCATATCCGAAAAGCAAGCCTGCCATTGAGGCTGTCACTGCTACCATCCAGACGTATAAACTCACAGGGAGCTTATCCACACTAGTAGCAATGTCCTCGGCATCTGTTCCTGCCGCCGCGATCTTCTCAATGTGTGCTTCGTCAACCTTGCCATCGAATGAAGCACCTGAGTTCCGTCGTTGGTCCCATTCGTCTTTGGCGGCTTTATCTGAATCCATATTGTACCAAGTAATGGGTACCTCGTTATAGACAGTTGGAATATAGATTAGAGTGGAGAGTCAATCGCTGGATCACTGCATCGACTGAAGATAGGGGACCCAGACATCATATATGTGCCCCTCTGGGATAGACCCGGGCATACGTATTCTGGGCCTCGTAACGTGGATTGGCCCCATGTGCCGCATGTAGCTCGGCATGAGTCTGGGGACTCCCCGAAACGCGGGGGCCCGCATCTCCACCGGTGGAGCGGCGAGCAGTCATAGGCTTTCCGAATGCGCAAACACTTTCCCCGCGCCGATGGCTGCCCTGTTCAGTATTGCGGGTCGACCGTCGGCATCTGACTTGTCTTCTTCCAGACACCGGGAGACCATTTCCCGAGTTTTGACTGATTTCCCGCCCCTCCTATTCGTCCATTGCGTTCCTATCGGCGCCGCTCCAGCGCCGCTCCAGTGGGAGATGGCCGAAAACCTGGAGATCACTGACATCACCAGCCTTTTCTAGCCGCTGATCAAACTAACCCTTGTAATAGAGCCATGTGGATTCAATGCGCCGGCGAGGTGGATTTCTTGATTGGATTGTCTCTACGATGTAACTTCCTTGTCCACGCGGAATCGCTGTCGCATTGACTGGGTTCCTCGTGCTCGGCGCTCCCCGTACATATGCCCTGAACCAATCACTGCCCTTGAGATTCCTATGGCACAAGTGTTGACATGCCATTCCACTCTCATGCGAGAACTAACCGGGAAGTGTGAATGGCCTTCCACTGAGCTAAGACATGAACTTGGCGTGGATCCGCCACAACGCGTCCGCCGCCGCATCGCCGTTCGCCTGGAAGCTTGACGCAATCCCACATAATCGGTGGCAATGGAAGAATGTAATCTTCAAATCCGGGGTCCTTCCGGCGCTAAAATATCTCTGGGGCACCTTGGCTTTGGCTACCAATAGCATTCGTGGGATCTCTTGGGCTGACAATCCTGTCGATGTGGGATATTTCCTATTTCTGCATATTTTCGGCGAGCTGCCCATCAAAGAGTCTCGGCCCGGTGGTAAGTTCGGGCCTCCGAAGAAGTTGCATCCAAAGATACGTCCACGAGCTGAAGTGGCAAGATGCATGCGCAGATTAGCATGGGCCGTCCGCGCCGCATGCAATGTTCTTCTTACACTGGGCCATCTCTATAGCACGCAAGGGGTTGACGTGCATTCATCTTTTGTGGGGGTAATCGCTTCGCCGGGGCTGACGCATATCATGAGGCATTTCGAACCCATCCTCCGGTATATGTCACTCTACTAGGCCGCCATTCGGAGACATGCCGAAGGTCGAAACTCGCAAAAACCATGTTCTATTGACATTCAAGATTGTCTACATCGCAGAATCTGCTCGCCAATTAACGAGATCAGCTGCGCCAAGTAGAGAGGGACCGGTATTTGTCTTCCAAGTTTGGCTTTCATGCCATGAAGAGGGGCCCATTACCCACATCTCCAGGGCTTTTTCGACCCACATAACACCTCAGAATGATAATACTGGTCTTCTTCGCCCTCGCATGCGACGCAAACATTTGAGAGTGAAATGTTACTTTAGTTTTCCCGGGCTAGTGACTGAATTAGGCTTCCGTAGTCCTATTCTATGTCTGCTCGCGCGGTACCAGTCCCACTTGAACGGCTCTTTAGAGAAAAATTGGGGTCTATCAGATAAGAGAGATCCGTTATTTGGTTTCCTAGATTAACAAAAGACTAGAACCTGGAATGGTGGTCATGATTCACGGAGTTTGGGACCCGGTTGAAAGTCGAGGACAAAGGCGCCAGGATATGACGTTCTGAGGTTATGTCATGACTATCGCGTTATGCTCCGTCTTCGTCCCATATTAGCGTTTTCTGGCCTTTAAATTGATGCTTCAACCGTTTCTCGAGCAAATCATCCCCCGGTATCATGTAGATCTATTCCGAGGTTTATTGGTAATTGCGTCGAGTCATTCGCCGCGCATGAGGATTTTGTAGCGATGCGACGAACCGCATCTCTTCCAAAGCTTGTAGATATATTCTGATAAGCAGCTAGAGACGCTGATTCTCTGCAATATTGAGCCAAATAATTCAGCCTTGGAATGTTCGAGGGGCCTATCTTAAAAGTGGAGATGATGTATTCAGTCCCGCCAGTCGGAACCAGGGCAGACTCACGGAGATCGAATGCACAGAGGGGTATCCATTGCGGAGACGCCGCATTTTGGCCAAGATTTCTTTTGACCGGATTTGAGACGATCCATCCATTAAATTTAATTAGTATCGCAGTCATCCGTGGGAAAGAGCCTCACTAGAGATTGAGTCAGCTGATTTGTCCGGGTATCGCCCATACATCCCGCACCTCAACTTTTCAAGGTTCTCCACCGGACTTTCAAGCGGCTCGCTCTCGAGGAGCTCTTAGTTAAGAAAGCTACTATGCCACCGCGCCCTAAGCCATGGTCAGTCTTATAGGTCTTCCAGAAATTTGGCTAAAGTTTGATCTACGTACTAACATAAGCTCGCTCAGTGACAATTGTCGCAGTGAGTTATGACAGAAGCCATTCCAGCTGTGTGGGAAACTCATTTTTCATGATTGTCAAAAGGAAATCATCTTAAGTGTCAGTTTCGGAGTATGAAAAATTAAGATATTAAGCTCGGCCACTGACAAAAAATATAGGCGATGGCCTCAAGCCCAAATGTTCGCGTTGTCAAAAGACAGATCGCGACTGCGTCCGACCGGATCCAAAAAAGCTTCGATTTCGACACAGTTCCACTTCACAAGTACCAGCCAGCTTTTCTGAAGGGGGTAAGTGTAGAGAAACATTCATCGTGATTCAACGTGGTTGCTGACATTCAAAGCACTTCAATATGTCGACGAGACGATAAGGTTTTCAGGGCTTGACGTAAAAAGCAGTCCTGCGTCAAAATCACCCACCCAAGAAACAAACATACTGCAAAATTCAACTTCCATAGATACTCCGCTAGAGTCATCACTAAGTGCACTGGGCCAGGGCGCAATTGTGAGTTTCATGTTAGCTTTTGTCGGGCTCTGCATCAATGCAACTCCGAAAAATTAACAAAAGAAAAGCACTTAGCACTACCACCGAGAGAAGGGTCATATGTACAGCATGAAGTCAACGTTGGAGAGGCCTTTCTACTTCGATACTTCGTGGAAGAACTTTCGAGATGGGTAAATTGCTACGATCCAGCCAAATGAGGCCTTTTCTAACATATAGTTAGTTCGATCTGTGCGATCCCGAACGGCATTTTGGTGTCGTAGTCCCGCAACGGCTACGAACTTGTCCCCCTTTGTTTAATGCGGTACTATCGGCGTCAGCTAGGCACTTTTCGACCTTGCCTGAAGAGAGGCAGAAACTCAAGGCCCGAGAATTGGGTCTGCGACAAAATCTGATCATCAGCGAGGAAGCTGTTTTAGATTATCACAGCAGAAGTATTGCTCATCTAAGATCTCTCGCCAATGAACCTAACTCTATCATGGATGAGAATCTTCTCGCGGCAGTAGTTGTGCTAAGATTCTACGAGGAGCTAGACGGTAAGACATGATCTTCAAATCCATTTGCATATTCAAGTGCGAACATGGGGGTCAGACGCTGAGAACCATCATGCAGCTCCATTTATCGGTCTTCCGACAGACGTGGCCACGCGAGGGCTTCAAGTTTTCATTGAGGCACAGGCTAGTCTAGCACTCGCATCTTCGACCGGCCTCCGACAGGCATCCTTCTGGATTGGATTTCGCCAAGAATTTCATATGGCATATTCTCAACAACGGCCCTTCCAAATACCACTCGACATATGTAACGATTACCTTGTCTGGGACATATCTCCTGATCATGTTGTCGTGAATAGGCTCCTGTTAATTGCAGCACACGCTGTGCAGTATTGTTACCAGGACCGAGAACAGCAGATGTATACATATGAGGAGATCATCTCTCTTCATAACCGATGGTTGGAGAAAAGACCATTGTCACTCTATCCAGTTTACTCAAATGACCCAAACCCAGCTGAAGGAGAAATATTCCCGAAGAAGTGGTTTCTTCTTGACTGTCATATACTAGCGGCGCAAAGCAGTAGTCTGATCGACATCTTGATGACGGCCTATGATCCGACTGTAGCACGAGTTGGTGCAGGGCAGAAAGCTGCACGGGAGAGAATTGACGCCAATCTGAAAAAGATCGTCTTGGATATTTGTGGAATTGCAATTTCAAATCGTCAGGAGGTAACCGCTATGCTTACGGCTTGTATATCCATTGATATCTGCGGTGACAGGTTTCCCGACATAAAAGAGCAAGAGGCATTGATGGATGTTGTCGAAAATTCCGTCCGGGATAATAATTATTGGGCGTCGAAAGCTTTGAAAGAGAAGCTTCGCACAGCTTGGAACTGGACGACATGATCACGCGACCCGGGCAGTTAGTTTTACGAGCGATATTGATTGTACGATGTGCAGATGTATATAGTGCCACGTGATACAATCTCCAATCTGGCGAATGAGAGAAGTTCCGGTGGAGGCGAAAGACGATGAGTCATCCCGCTTTGCTGATCGTGTCCCCCGCGAGGGGCAGAACAAAAAGAAATTCGCTTGGTTCCCGCATTGTCCAGGAGTAAGAGTCACCAATCGCATTTGTCTTTTTTCGCGAAGACTAATATTTGCTTAGAAACAGTGTTCGGATACTACACAACATGGCGGACGAATCTGTACAGCCCCCGGCTCTCGACAATCTCAACATTGCCGAAGATGCCTCCGAGAAGAAGGGCTCCGGCCAGGTCGTGACACCTTTCGATGTCTCGGGTGGTGTTGATGAGTCTGGCAAGCTGCTTCCAGTCGATTATGACAAGCTCGTGCGTGAATTTGGCGCCACGCCTCTGACACCTGATCTGCTGGAGCGCTTCGAGAAGGTTACTGGGCACCGGCCGCATCGTTTCATGCGTCGTGGTGTTGTATTCTCCCACCGCGAATTGGGCAAGATTCTCGATCGCCATGAGAAGGGCCAGCCATTCTATCTCTACACTGGCCGTGGGCCCAGTAGTGATAGTATGCACGTGGGCCATACCGTCCCCTTTGAGTTCACCAAGTATGTGTTGTTTGTTGAAGCTTCCTTCAAGAGCCGAGTACTAATTTCATGCTTTGTTCAGGTGGTTGCAAGACGTGTTCGACTGCCCGTTAGTTATCATGATGACCGACGACGAGAAATTCATGCACTCTCCAAAGATTGAGATCGACGACGCCAAGCGGTATACCAAGGCCAATGCTCGGGATATTATTGCAGTTGGATTCGACATCAAGAAGACCTTCATTTTCAGCGATTTTGAATTCGTTGGTGGTGCTTTCTATGAAAACATCTGTCGCATGGCCAAGCGAATCACTATCAACCAGATTCGCGGTACCTTTGGTTTCAATGACAGCAACAACATTGGTGAATTCCACTTCTGTGCCACTCAGTCCGCAACTGCATTCGCGACCAGCTTCCCCCACATCTTCGGTACCGACAAGAAGAAGGTCGCTTCAATTCCTTGCTTGATTCCCTGTGCTATCGACCAGGACCCATACTTCCGCCAGTGCCGTGAGCACGCCGAGCGCATGAAGTACAAGA
This sequence comes from Tympanopsis confertula, assembly GCA_026745395.1. Taxonomy (NCBI): domain Eukaryota; kingdom Fungi; phylum Ascomycota; class Sordariomycetes; order Coronophorales; family Scortechiniaceae; genus Tympanopsis; species Tympanopsis confertula. The sequence continues at coordinate 15,356 of JAOYNU010128526.1, read as the reverse complement.
AGCCTTCTCTCATCCACGCTATCTTCTTGCCTGCCCTTCAAGGCCCCGGCTCGAAGATGTCCGCAAGTGTGGATTCTTCTGCTATTTTCATGAATGATACCCCCAACAAGATTAAGAAGAAGATCAACAGCTTCGCTTTCTCCGGTGGTCAACAGACTGCCGAGCTGCAGCGCGAGTTGGGTGGCAACACCAAGGTCGACGTTCCATTCCAGTACCTCACTTTCTTCCTTGAGGATGATGACGAGCTCGAGCGCATTCGCGTTGCCTATGAAAAGGGCGAGCTCCTGACTAGTGAGCTCAAGGCGATTTGTATTGCCGAGCTCCAGAAATATGTCAAGGAGTTCCAGGATCGCCGTGCCGCCGTGACTGACGAGCTGGTGGCAGAGTACATGCGCCCTCGTCCCCTCGAATTTAGGGACCACACCAGCGCCCCCGCTGTATGACTGGACACGGAGCAGCAATGGGCGAATGGACTTCGTGATGTTGCATCTAGGGCCCGTTGTGTAAGGCCAAGTAGAAAACATAAAAATGATATGAGGATTTCAATATCCATTCTCTGGTTCTTTATTGATATGCATATGACTTGGTTATAAACCAGTAATATTTTGTCGGTGTATTGGGACTTCGATCAATGGCTCAAAACAACTATACCACGAAAGAAGCCGCGTACGCCATTGCTCAACCAGCATTCCTCCCCATTGACCAGTTCATCTTTGTGGAGAATTTGCTCTATACAGAAGCCTTGGTCAACTGCATAGCGTCGAGTTGTGCCCGAATTACCTCCGCTGCTCAATGGCGGAGTTATCCAGGATGGGTCCAGCCCTGACTGATCCTTAGCGGCATGTGATCGGCGCCGGAAGTAGGGAGTTGTAATGCTCCCTTCCATTACCTCACCCTTCTGGTTTACCATCAAAACCTCTGCTGTTTCTGCTGGGGAATTGATTCCAACTCTTAGACGCGCAGCCGTGTAGTCATCCCGAGCAGATGTCTTGTGTGTTGTAAAGCCCGAGGGGCTGATCTTTTCTGTATCGACGTACACCCTCCAGACAGGCGCATCTGCTATAACACGTAATGATGGGATCAAAAGATTGCTAGTGTCAATGGGAGCAGTTGCGACGACCTGGCAGGAAGGATTGCCATTGCGATCCACCGCGATCCTTATTCGCCACGGCTTGTTCTTCTCTGGTATCTTGGGGTCCAAAAATTTCTGAAGGCTCTCCGTATCGCCATAGAACCACCGAGGCCAGTTCGAAGGAGTGATATCCCATTGGAAGTGACGAGCGGCATCTGTAAGGCGATCTCGATGGTAGGTAAGAAGGTAGTATGGTGATTCTAACGGCTCGGGGTAGCTCTCGGGGTTCTCGGCGACGGCGCCTGGGAGGCCTGGATCATAGCGAAGGGAGGAGAATATTTCGAAACATGGTAGAGAATCGAAAATTTTTTCAGAAGACATCTCCGTTCGTATAGATTCCTGACTGGGAGCTGTTAATGTAATTTTTTGGGGTCAGTCGCGACTTTCATTCGCGTAGATTTTGAGCTTCGGATGTCGGTCTTCGGTTAGGAGCAAGAGAACGCGACGAATCCAATTCGTTCCCAGGGACTGTTCGAAGCCGATTCCAAGCTGTTCTTGCTGACAGTAGCTAACTAGTGATCGTATCCCCTGGGCCGTTGACTCGAAAAGAAAATAAGGTGGAGAATCTCGCGGCTGGGTTTACGTCGCGCGGCGCGTGATTGGCCCAAGCGTCATCATCCAATTCTTGACTTTTCCCCCAAGTCTCCATCGTTCTCCCTATCTCATACCTCCCGCTTCAGGCGTCAAAAGGACCGGTTCGTTTCCCATCTTCTTCGTCTGATTATCCTGGCGCGTTTGTCCTCGGTTACTGACAATTGTTCGGCGACAGAATCAGGACAATAGCACCAGTGCCCGGTTCCTGCACACCATGTCGAGCGAGTCCCCATTACCTACACCCGCCCAGACCGTGGTGCTGGACACGGCGAAGCTGCCACCTTCGTCATCGTCATCGGTTTGGGATCGCGTATCAAACTGGGTTTCGGAGAACAAGGCTCTGGTTTACACCATTGCTGGTGTCGCTGTTGTCGTGACCAGCGCGGGTGTTGTCTACTACCTCGCCGACTCCAGCAAGCCTACACCTCCTGTCCACAAGAAGAGCAAGACCCAGCGAAGAAAGGAAAAGAAGGCTGCTGAGGAACAAAAGAAGACTAAGTCCGCTTCAGTGCAGGATGGTTGGTGACCCATTGCGTCATGGCCTGATCACATCGCAGCTAACGTTATTTGCAGAGCCTGCTAAGAAGGCTGAGGAGCCTGCCGAGGAACTTCCTGAGGTTGATGAGGCCACAGTTGGCGAACTTTCCGAGGAGGTATGATTGTTTCTCGTCGTTTCATTTGAGTTGCGCCCCTGTTATTCGAAGCTAACTCATGAGAAAAGACCCGGAAGGACTATGCCGCCAAATTGAAGGCCGCCGGTAACAAGGCTTATGGAATCAAGGACTACCCTCGCGCCATTGATCTGTACGGCAGAGCCATCATCTGCAAACCCGACCCTGTCTTCTACTCGAACCGTGCCGCTTGTTATAATGTGCAAAACAACTGGGAAAAGGTGGTTGAAGATACCAGCGCCGCGTTGGCCATGGACAGCGAATACGTTAAGGCTCTGAACCGCCGTGCTCTCGCCTATGAGCAGCTCGGAAAGTTCAGCGAGGCCCTTCTTGACTTCACTGCCAGCTGTATTATCGACTCTTTCTCCAACGAGGTTAGCCGTAACGCTCTGGAGCGTTTGCTGAAGAAGGTTGCCGAGGCCAAGAGCAAGGCCATCTTGGAAGCCCGTACCAAGAAGCTTCCTAGTGCCACTTTTGTCTCCAACTACCTTCAAAGCTTCCGTCCCCGCCCTCTTCCCGAGGGTCTGGAGGAGACCGTTGAGTTGAGCGACGACTCTGGCAAGGCTCTCCTGCGCAAGGGTTTGATCGCCATGGCATTGAAGACTGGTGAAGGATACGAAGAGGCTGCTGCTTCCTTCGAAAAGGCGATTGTGGCTGGAGACCTTGGTGATTTCGAGGCCCTTGCTCTCAACATGCGCGCTACCTTCACATACCTTGCCGGTAATGCCGCAGGTGCCCTCGAGGACCTCAACAAGAGTGTTGAGTTGCAGCCAACTCTTGCCCAGAGCTATATCAAGCGCGCCAGCTTGCACCTTGAGCTCGGTTAGTTTCCTTGAATCGATGAAGAGACTATAGCATCACTAACAAATCAAATAGGAAACAAGGATGCCGCCGCTGACGACTTCGAGCTTGCTATTAACAGCAACAAGGACGACCCCGATATCTACTACCACCGCGCCCAGCTGCACTTCATCCTGGGCGAATTCGCCGAGGCCGCCAAGGACTACCAGAAGTCTATCGACCTCGACCGCTCTTTCATCTTCTCCCACATCCAGCTCGGTGTCACTCAGTATAAGATGGGCTCTGTTGCCTCGGCCATGGCAACCTTCCGCCGATCGGTAAAGAACTTTGAGGAGGTTCCCGATGTTTACAACTACTTCGGTGAGCTTCTGCTCGACCAGCAAAACTACGGTGAGGCCATCGAGAAGTTCGACAAGGCCGTTGAGATGGAGAAGCAGAGCAAGCCCATGGGTATCAATGTCCTGCCTTTGATTAACAAGGCTCTTGCCCTGTTCCAGTGGAAGCAAGACTTCCAGGAGGCCGAGAACCTGTGCCAGAAGGCCCTTATCAGTAAGTCCTATGTTTCCCATGATTACCCTTACTCCCGATCTAACCTTCTGTAGTCGACCCTGAGTGTGATATTGCCGTTGGCACCATGGCACAGTTGCTCTTGCAACAAGGCAAGGTCTCGCAGGCACTGAAGTACTTCGAGCGCGCCGCCGAGCTCGCCCGTACTGAGGCCGAGATCGTCAACGCCATCTCCTACGCCGAGGCTACCCGTACCCAGCTTGAGGTGCAGGAGAAGTACCCACAACTCGCTGCTCGCCTCAACGCCATGGGTGCTATGGGCGCTGGTCCTGGTGGCCCCGGCATGTAATGGAGTAGCTGTTTTGGACTTTTTCTCCCACCCCCTGTTTGCATTCCCCTACAATCTTCCCTCTTAATTTGTTTTGGAGCTGGGTTATCTCGCTCCCCCTTGCACTCGGATTCTCGGCCATAAGGGGTCGCTGTGCAAGTGCTCTAGACTGTTCTTTCTCTGCTTGTATTTACTATCCTCCCCTGACATATTCCCTCTACCACTTGTTGATTTGATCTATTGGACCGTGGATGTTTTCTGGAGCGGGGTGACCCGGGGGTTGTTTCGGCTGCGTCTGGGATGGACGGAGCTTGCGATCGGTGAAGAGTAATCTGTGTACCATAGAAGGCGAATGTGAAGTTGCTGATAACGATGAATCTGGAGAGTGAAGTGTAGAGTGAAGCGTAGCATAGCCGGTAGCGAGAGGGAACTTGAATGGGAGTGTTCCACATCGCCGTGGCTCCTGCCGATCGTCCCATTTGCAGCTCCACCTTCTTTCCCCATCAAAGCCGATAAGCTGCGATGCCCCACTTCCACTATACCATCATCGCCTTATCTGCCTGACTGCTGACCAGCTGGTGATCTAAACTTGCCTTCTGCTTTACCCCTACCCATATTCACCAGCCGATTTTCGCGTGTTGGTTCTCTGGTTCTGCACTCTTGGGTTCCAAGGTCTCCTGCCCAGGCGCCCACACCTCAAACGAGAGAGCTGCCTTCACCCGAGCGTGATTCATCATCAACTACCCCTCTCCCCTCCTGACCTCTTTCCCCGTCTCCCTTTTCGCTCGACTATTTCTTCATTACATCTTTCTTGACAACACTTCATCACCCCCGAGTATTCGGGCCTCTTCTTTCTCTCCGGACAGTCCCGAAGCTGTCGACCGCCAAAATGACCGAGCCTGGTAGGTGCTCTCAGACATACAACTGCGTGAGCAGAACGCCTCGTCTTGTCCAGATGCTTATGACTCTTCTTGTTTCTAGCTACTGTCTACCTCACGCCCATCGATGCCTCTATCCCGCGAACCTTTACCCTCGGCAGCAACAGCGATGTCATGCCGATCGGCCGGGCATCGAAACGGGGCCAGAAAGGCCGCACTCCTGAGAGTGATAATGGATGGTTCGATTCGCGAGTCATGTCTCGCGACCACGCGGAGATAATGCTGGGGGCAAAAAACAAGGTTAGAGGCAGCTCTCTTCCGTCAATAATGACTCTTTGTTGACGCCCTGATTTCTAGACCATCCAGATTGAGGACCTGGGGTCAACGCATGGAACCTATTTGAATAACATGAAGCTGCCCATCCACCAGCCTGCACACCTTTTAAACGGCGATATCCTTCGCTTTGGCATCGATGTGGAGCGTCATGATGGTAAGCCAAATTTCCTTTTCTCTCTGTTGACCTTGGTCATCTAAGCTCACATGCACAGGGGAACTGTTTGCCGCTTTGGCCATGCGCGTTAAGATGGAATTCAAAGCTGAGTATGTGAGGTTTGGAGCCGAATTTGAGCGCTCTACTGACTTTTACTTTGTTCAGATCAGCTCCCAATGAGTCTTTGGCCCAAGATAGCGACCTAGATGTGGTAGAGGTTGCCGCCCCATCCGATACTAATACGCCCAAATACGACAAGCAGCATGAAGGCCCCCTACATCAAAGCCTTCCTGAGCTTCTAGATCTCACCAATCAGATCCCCAAAGAACAGGAGTCCTGGACAAACCCATACTCGGACCCTATCGATCTGACGGAACCTGACACTGTGGAACATGAAGCGTCTAACGTGGTGGACACTGCCTCGGACAAATCTGGAGCATCCGACGCCGATGAACAGGAGCTGGAATCCGGTGAAGATTCAGAGTTCGATGACGAACTGCCCTACTATAGCTCCGAAGTGGATAGCATAGATGATGGGTCAGAATCCGAGGAATGCGACAACTGCATCGTCGACACAGATTCAATGTGCGATGACAGCGAGCAAGACTGCATTGATCCAGCTCTGTTAATGGCAACCACCACCAAGACTCCTATTTGCCCTTCTACTGGTTCATTCGTGCCAGCAGGATTCACTGGATTCACGGGCTATGCTGCCTTCGGCGGGGGTCCTAATATTCCATCCTTCCCCGCGCAAGAGAAAGCGTGTGCCACAACCACAGTTCTTGACTGTCCCAGCCTGGCTCACAGTTCCAGCATCAATAATGCAGCCCCTACGCCTTCTAAGGCTCCTATCGGTAAAACCTCGCAATGTGCCACTGAAGCTCCTTCTTTGAAGAGGAAATTGGCCGACATTGAAGACGTCGAATCGCCCGTCCGGGCCGAGACGGCCAAGGTTGCGGATGAAGTCGATGTCCCTCATCCCACAAAACGTGTGAAGTCTTCGCAATCCGCTTCTTCGTTGGCCGCATACTCAGCAACGGCAGTAATCAGCGCTTTGCTGGGCGGGCTGGGAACAATCGCCGTTTTGGCTTCACTGCCCCCAGACTACTTCCAATAGTTGCTTAGCAGGCCTTTCTTTCTTTACACCAAGTTTCTCTTATCACACCTTTTTTTCAGGTATCTGGCTGTCTTTTCCTTTTTCCTTTGCTCTATGACCAGCACATCGCTATGATATCTCGATTTGAGCCTCGCCTGTTTGCCCTAACAAGGAGGCTTTATCCAGTGAGAATGAATTACGTTCAATTCTATCAAACCAAAATAAGGCTTAGATTGCGTTTCGGATTGAACATTGCGTTCCGCCGCCATTCAGTCTTTTCTGTCTTAGAGAAGTCCCCCTTCTTAGAAGCCTTCGGGCAAGCTTAACTCGCATTTCTGGTTCTATGCCAGGTACGAGGTCGTATTAGTAGTCTTATATAAAGCACGTTATAACGCCGCCTCATTTTACAAAGCAAGCTTCCGTCCAGTTTTTGGCTTTGGGTGAGTTGTCCTCTGGCTCTCCATTTCTATTGCTTTTTTTGAGTCAATTCTCTGAACCACTCGATGAATTTGTTTGCTCTCTTGCATTGAGGAACTCATTTCGTGGCTGCTGCGGAGTCTACCTCACGAACGACCCTCGAGCCCTCCGAGCTACCCCCGTTGCGGCCGTTCATGTGACTACTGATCCCCTGGCATTCTACGCTCGTTGATTCGACGTCGCTAATATCAAAGCCGAAAGTCCGACATAGAAAAATGCCAGAGTGGCGGTAAGGGACGTGCCCTGATTTGCGGATTTGCATTACAACCAGGTCCAGCCATGCAAAAAGTGCGATTTCGCCCTCATGACCGAATCAAAGCACGCATGTATGAAATTAAAAGGCGGCGCTGAAGGAATGATCGAATCTACTTTATCAATCGGGCGGCAGCAAGCGAGGAATCCATGTCTTCCTCGAGATCGGATATCAGCTGATCTTTGGTTTTCGATTTGGCCATAGAGACCCCTGCGTCATTGCTCGTGGTGTCACGGCAGGGAAGAAGGCAGAGGAGTTCGTTCCATGAACGCCGAATCCTCGGGGCGCGAAGGAACCAGTTGCTGGATCGTGAGCTCTTTTGTCTCCATCGTGGACAGGGATCTAACCCCGGTTCCTTTAGGTTCACGTTAATGCACGCCACCCACCGCAAGTTCATGGAACCCCAGTCTAGGCTCAAATCCCGAACCTAGCGCGTGATGGATGATGGATAGCTGCAGACTAGCAAAGTTCTGCCAGCGAGCTGAGCCAGCCTTGCGGTTTCTGGTTTGTGGTTAATGCAGGCAGTCTTTTCAATTCGGGCGCCAGTTAATTGACATTGGCCCCTTCGGCCTTCCTGGGTTAGCTTGTTTGATCATACAATGGACAGCAAGGCGTCCGCGTCTGCGTGCTGAGTGGCTGAGATGATCCATGACGAACCGTAGAATTTATCCTTGTTAGGAATGACTGTCCTTGAAACAGTTCGATTTAAGCTGGTGGCGAGGTGCACTTTCTTCGGCATAATTGGCTACTGCCGCCGTATTTAGGTACCATCGTGTTGAAACGCTAAGCATCAAGGGTCTTCGGTGGTTTAATTTGGATCAGCTTGAGACAAACCCCCAGGCTGACAAGACGTACCATTTTGACCAACTCATTGTGATGTGCGATGCGTGATGCGTGATGCGTGCTCGGAAATGAGATCATCCTCGCATGGGCTTATGCAGCTATCCGTGGGTGGAATTCTCCACTGGAAGGACCTCGACATCGAAGACTCCTTTGATGCTGCTGAGATGGAAAATGATCAGCTTTGCCAAGCCACTGTGCGTCAAGGCTGCATATGGGTCTTGTTAACCCTGGCAAGCAGTGGTCGTACGAGGCTGTGGTGGCTGCCATGAGGCTGGGACATATTTTCCGTGTACGCAACACCGAGGCCAGTTTGGGTAACGCCCTGCCCAACTCTGAGCCCGAACTTATTTGCAGCTTGCTGATTATCTCCACTGAATAATCCCTGTATCTTTTCTTTCTTGGTTGGAAAGGCCTCTCGTCGAACAGCCGCGCAAGCTGGAAATAACGTTGCGGACTGTTGGTACCGAAGAGCCCCTGTTGAGATATGAGGAACAAATTAATCCGAACGAAGCTAGGCTAGAAGGATGTAGTTCTAACACCCAATCAAATATAGAAAGATGAGCAGGGCGAGCTGATCTACTTTGGAGTTAGGCGCCCCTTGCGCCCAATCTTCAGCTCGTTTCAACAAGGTTGGATGTGCGGAACATGCTCTATTCAACATCAATGGTCGTTCAACCCGGCATCCTAAGCCTCGTCTGCATCGAACCCCCTCTCGGAGGGGCAGAGAAGCTAGACCGAACAGGGTGCATGCACCGTGCTCCATTCATGCAAGATCTACTCTAGGGCATGTCATTGGTCGACAATCATCTGAAAATACATTTTCAACAACCGCGGATACCGGTCCATGCCTTGCTATTATCAGCATTTTGACCTGCAACGCGGCCTGTTCGTTGAAACAAACTGTCCGGCTGATCGGTCAGATATTGGGCTTGATCTCGATGTCCCAGCATTGTGGGCATTCGCTCGTAAATGTAACATTCGACTTCGCATGTCGTGTGCCACCTAGTCCTCGCGTATAAGATTCGATCCTCCCGGACTGCCACTATTTCCGGGTCTCATTATACTTTGGCCTGGGTGGCATTTTACCCTTGCCCGATAATTGAAGACAGCACTCTTCCTAGCTTCTCTTTTGATCACGCATCGTCTCTTTCGAGGGTTGACTATATAGAGCCGGCTCTTATACTTTATGAGGCATCTACAATTTGCTTCTTACCCCCGACACAAATCAAACGCATTGTGTTGATATACTCCACATCTCGGCCGGCAGTCAGTGCTGCATCAAACTTCGACCTTGCATTCAATTCATCGTCTGTTACCCTGCATCTCAAATAAAACAACCCCACGAATAGCCCAAATATGTCGCTCTACAGCTTGGATCCAGACCACATATCCTGCATTGGGGGTCGAACTGTCCTAACATGCCGCCACTGTGCAGGCAATGCGCCTAGGTATGCATAGTCGGATCAGTTTTCTATCTTCACTATCTCATCTACTGATGGGTTATCATTTTTCTATAGAGGTACAATCTGCAGCAACTGCAGTGGGCGTGGTTTCAATATCTTTGTCTGTCCTCATTGCAATCCTACAAATACCACAACTTCAGCACGCTCGGGCATAGCAACATCATCCGCTACAGCGAACAATACCCCAGGGTCCTCAGCGCCGTCCTCCCCTGGTTCTCTCAGTCGAAGTTCTTCAACTTCTTTCCAATCACAGGCTGGTCGGGCTTGGAGAAGGGCGAACAATGATGGCGATGAGAATTGTGGGAGCGTTGAAGCCAATAGCTCACGCAATCTATGAGCCAAGATTCATGAGCCCAGAATTCTGAGACTCAAATAGCAACAGTCTCGTGGATTACTATTTCTGGACTTCCATTCACCTTCTCCCGTTCTTCTTCTTGTTATTATTACGGCTCTCAGCTTCCGAGCATTTCTTTTTCTCGTGATGAATTTATACAGAATGTACATGTTGCTGATCTTCTTTGATTGTGGAGAGTGAGATATGACATCTTTGAGCAGCTGGCTTTGCTCGAATTCTCGGTATTTGTTCATATTCTTCAATGGCAGGCAATCGGGATTCTCCTTATTCGATCTGATTCTCACAAAATCTACCAGCTTTACCTGCGGAATTTCAACACCCACAGACATCCCATATGTCGTTGGAATGACGCATCCTTGAAGGAAGTGATCTCTTGAGACATCGACAAAGCAATTTCCATTTCATTATGTACATGGTGTCATGGGTCACTTCCATCGTGGCCACTCGTAGAAGCCAGTGCATCGATGGAGTTACGTCTAGCCACTGGTTTGCTCTCGCCACGGCAATAATTGAGAGCGATATCAACCAAGATGCTCCGATCATCAGGATCATTCAGAAGTTCCCCATGATCGATATCTTTGAACCATAACACATCCAGTTCACCCCCTGACCACCATTTTTGTTGCCAGATCTCGACATCCTGAGAGCTTCGCGACGATTGATTCTTTGCCAAATAAGCTCCAATGGTGGCTGCGTCCACGATAATGTCTCTTTCGCTCAGAATAACAGTGACACGATCGCCTCGGTTAAGGATATCCTCCTTCCACAAGATAATCTCATTCCAGAAGAACCGTCGTCCCAGAGTGTGCGCAGTACACATATCCTGTGAGGCAAAGTAGTAAAGGAAGATCTCTGAAGCCGTTCTGGGGCTTCGGCGGGTGAAGTTGTAACAAGTGTCTGGAAGATGCAGAAGAAATGGAATCGGATCAATGAGAATCATGGGCCCAATTCGAGGGGCAATACGTCTGTCTTGTAACAGCTGGGAAGTGACCACAGTTCCATATGAGAAGCTCATTAACGAAAACTTTGACCACCCATGATACTCGAGAATAGACAGTATTTCAGAGCAAAGCTCTTCTCGGTCCAGGGCTGAATGAGATATCCGAAAGCTGATTGGCAAATTCTCGATGGCAATGACACCAATGCCTGGGTTGTTCAAGTAGTCCTCCTGAGTAAAATGTGCGAAGTCGTGAAAAAATGGTGAAAATGAAAACATGAGCCCAATCCCATGAATAAAAAGAATTGGAAGGGCGTCAGTCGATGTATGCGGTCGATACCAGTACGAGAAATGTTTTGATGGAGATCGATGTTTGCTGAACAATGTTTGCAATCGAAGAGGGAAGCTCAGAAACAAGCGCTTGGATGTATAATGCTCGTATCCACATCGTTTGAGCACATAATGGTTAATGAGATCAAATAGACCCACGCACTGCTTAGGTTAACGTTGCACTTATCTCGATCAACGGGCATCACGAACCACGTAATACAGCACTGGACGGTGTGACATGTTCACCCAGTCTAAGGATACCCGCATCGGCTTCGATGGCCCTCTGCCTTTCGGCAATGTATATCCAAGTCGGTTCTCTATTTGTCGCACATAATCCTCGAGCTCCTCGTTCTCGACGATATTCCAGGAGCCTTTGTTTAGAAAGCCCCAGCATAGCCATTCCTTCATGTTTTCCTGGTGCACATCTGGAGCCGGGGTTCCTCTGTTCCACAGTGAGACAAAATGTTCCATGTCGGGGATCGTATCCATGCACTTTTGAAATAATGCTCGACGTTCTTCTAGGTTTCCAGGTGGGGGATGCACAGCTGGCTTCTGCAAATAGAAATACATGGGGATGTACACGAAAATGAAGAATCCAGCTTCAAGAAATGCATATATCCCCGCGACGAATGGAATCCAGTGCTTAGTGCGATAGTAGGGAATCCATAGGAGGCAGCAGTAAATGATACTCAGTGGAGTGATGCTTCGCAGAACCCATACCAAAAGCCGGGCGCCCAGCGCCGCACGCCTAGAGTCCCTGAACATCCTGCTATTGGTCACAAGTTGTTATACCGTCACCAACTAATATGCGCATCGTATCAAGGGGGTTTTCATCGAACCACAAGGTGGACTGCCGAGTTTCATCAACTTTATCAGCGCCCCTTTTCACAAAATGGGGGCCAAGGGACGGCGGCAATGCGTGCACATGATTGGTTATCATATTAGAGCGGGTGCCTTTGCCCTTTTAATGACTCTCGCTGCTAGATATTCGATCATTTTTACTTCTCCTCATTAGAAAGAGATTCATCGCCACTCAAGGTCGCAATCGGACTTGTTTATCGAAAAGTGCCGGTCGGTCATGCCCCTAGCTACCTCAACAGTTTTAAAACTCTCTGGATTGACACAGGAGAAATTCAGGTATTCCATTGCGGATGGTATTCTGGAAGTAACTTAGAAAAACCTCGTAGTCTTTGCTCGCAACCATGGACCAGCGAAGTACAGAGGTAGCCCTAGCGCAAGCACGGCCCATTGGATCCCTGCGAACTCATAGAACATCTTTTCAATCCCCTCCATTGCCATCCATGAGTATGCCCCTTCGGAGAGTCCGAATGCGACCACATTCTTTGACACGTTGACCAGCACGAGTGCCTCGCCGCTGGTTCGGGGATAAGAGTCCACCACGTATGAGAGCATCACAGAAGGAACCAGTGTAAGCGCACTAGCGGAAATCGCCGACCCAACCGCAGGGCGCACATAACCCTCTTTTCGAGCGACAGTATATCCGAAAACAATGAGCCCAATAGGACACACTAAAAACGGAAATATCAAGGCTGGGAGGCGGTGTTCGGGCTTATGAACATTATTATTGAGTTTCTTCAACCAACGTGAGAGGAGATCAGTTAGTGGCCCAGCAATAGGCCAACCAACCAGGATTCCGACGAAACTACTGACGGAAAATAGACCCAAGTCGGCGGATGAAAAGAGGTAGGGAGGAGGTGAGAATATATCGGGGGCGAGGGTCGAAATAGCAACAACACTGGTGGTGTTCAAATGTTAGTGAATATATTGGGGGTATGGTCAAATAATAACAACTTACGCCCCTAAGCACACTCCATACATGACCGACGCTACCAATACACCCGGAACCAGTAACATCGGGAATGGAAGGGCAAGCAAGTAGGCGAAATGCTTCAAAACTCCCTTCTCTCGAGCTTCTCTTGTAACTCGGAAGATGAATAACCCTTTCCAGTATTCTCTGTAGTTCATCTCCGCACGAGTGCCAGTCTGCGATTGTGTCCGCACATTTTCAAGAAAGCTTTGTGGTTCTTTCTCGGTCTCATCTGTGGCTTCCGTCTCTTCATCGCTCTCGTGGATCGTCTCTGGGAGGAGAAATATAGTTGATACAAGGTTTGCAGCTGCAAGAATTGAGCAAAGAATAAAGAACCATCGCCATCCGCGCGCTTTTATGAGGTAGCCAGCAATTACCGGCCCAATCTGAGACCCTCCAGATAAAGCTGCAGCGTAGACGGCCATGGCACTCGAATAATGTCTTTCGAAGAATAGATCTGAAATTTTGATGAGAAGCATGTATGTCAGCCGCAGAACAACCAACTCACCTGCAAGAATACTTGGACCCAAAGACTCGATACCGCCATAGCCTGAATATTTTGGAATCAGTTAACGGTTATCTCGTTAAGTAGAGTGTTCTTTAGCTCTCACAAAAGCAAGCAAACACTCGGGCCCCGAGTAGGCTGTTATAGTTTGTAGCTACAGCACTCCAGATACAACCCCCGAGGAACAAAGCCATAGAAACCAAAACTGTCGGTCGTTTGCCGAAGCAAAGGGCAATCGGCATCCACAGTATATTTGCAAGGCCCATCGCTAAGACTGAGTATGTCACCAGTGCCGCCAGCTTCGCGTTTGAAGCGTGGAATTCAATCGCTAGAGATTCGAAACCGGTGGCCAACCCTGCCTTCATTCAATGAGAAACTTTAGACTATCTTTATCAAAGATGTTGTCTCATTTACTCACCGAATACATATTGCCCATGAAAACGAACACGTTAACCGTAATGAGCGCTGCATATCGCACCCGTTGAGGGAAGAGCTGAAGAATGTGGGTCTCAAAAACTCCAAATCAGGCTTGGTGATGCTTACCCTTGGGTCCACTGTTGACATATTTGCTTAAATGGAATGGTTCAATATCGCATGGGGTGTCTATCAATCTGATCGTATGATTGTGGAGTAATCGAGGGACAAGTAGAGCAAATGCCTCACATCTTAATATCTAGGGAGGAAGCGTTCACCCCCTTACCTCATGTCAATCTAGACCATATTAGAGCTAGTACTTTCCCCCGCAAAGTTCAAAAGGTAAAAAAAGCGATATGAAAACAATGCTATTGGTGGTTCGTGGAGATGTCGGGTACCCCGTGGGGGATTGTCGGATACGTTTCGGGACCACCTTTGGCAGCGAAGGAAAGGCGCCAACCTCCATTGAAAGGAAGCATCTAAATATGATTGACTACCTAAAGTATATGCGAACTTTTTATGAAACTACAAATAAAAGCAAACTGTCAGATTTGCCGCGTGGCCGGCTCAACCAAGGTCAAAATCAAGTTGAATCGACGTTGCAGGCAGAACTTGTCATGCAAAATTCAAGAAGCTGAATTGTGGTAGGAGAGCACAGGCCTTCTTCGTGAGAATCTACACTGGAAACTCTGAAGATGTAGCTGTCATCATTGGACCCTTTACAAGATCTAGGTCTAGGGTCTAGAACTTGACGTGGGAAATTAGCGCTAATACTCCAGATTGATCATCATGGAATTTTCCTAAACATAGCTATCGTACAGAATATCTCGTATCCATCGAGCGGCAAGGGATGCCGCTTCTCGTCAATTATGCCAAAGTGGCGCTCTTATCACTGGAAAGTCCGGCTCGGCAATCCCGAGAATCTTGCGGGGTGGAAGGTGGAGTCGGCCATTCCGGCTCGACACATTATGGGCACTCGGATAAACGTCAATATTGACTGAGGCGTTGAAATAAATCAATTTCTGCCCCTTGGAGCATTGAAGTCTCGGCATGAACACAAGCGAAAATAAGTCCAAACTTAACAATGGTGAGCCAGTGTATGAACTAAAGGAAAGAACAGGCACTGATTGCTATTTTTAGGATTCTAAAAAAGGTCGTCTGCAAGTGACAATCGTCGGAGCTGGCCTTGGGGGAATCTCTGCAGCAATCTCGACTGCTCTAGGTGGCCACTCGGTTCAGGTAATTGAGCAGGCGAAAGAGTTGGCCGAAGTAGGAGCTGGTCTCCAGATAACACCAAACGCATCTCGACTTCTGCAGTATTGGAAATTGCCTCCATCACTTTGGGATGCTGCTGCTGAGCCTACAAAACTCACAGTTCATCGATATTCGGGAGAAGTCTTAGCCCACGATGATTCATTTGACAAGGGCATTCGAGACAAGTACAACGCGCCTTT
>JAOYNU010128415.1:0-26894 GCA_026745395.1 Tympanopsis confertula | reverse complement strand
AATATATACTATAAGTACGTACTTACTACTTAGTATTTTTATTAATACTAGGCTAGAAAAACGTACTTTTAATACGAGCTACTATTCTAGATATACCCTAGTACCTAGTATACGGGTTATCGTAGTATAAGCGTAATACTTTAGCCTTTAGATTATTTAAGGTATATACTTTACTATTCTAATAGAGTAGACCGTACGCTTTAAGCTAAATAGTTAATCTAGTTCTCCTAGATACGTTTTTAATATAAGATATTTAGGACTATCTCTATTCGGTAATAAAAGTATCCTTTTAATATACCTCGTAGAGTATATTTTTAAATATAGTATTTTTAATAAGGTCTAATTATAGATTTAAATTAAAGAGTATAATATATATTACTTTACTATCCTCCTTAAGGGTAGGGTTAGCTATTTCCTCCCTATCGATAATAGAGGATACTACGGATTATCTTCCCTAATAATAGGAAAACCTAAAGTATATACTTAGATTATTATACTATTACTTAGATATCCTATTACTAGCTTCGAAAGTCTTATCTCTTTAAGCTAAATATAAAGGTATTAACTTAGAGGGCTTATAATATACTACTAGAGTACTAGCTTTAACCTAAGGGGAGTATCTTATAATAGAGTAATACTTAATAAAACTATTTAGTACTACTACTACGTATTTAATATACTTCTATAGTATAATATTTTTATTTATAAAGTATAATTAAAACTAAAGTATAATAGCCTATCTCGCTTCTCTTCTCTTTATAGGGTTATTAAAATCTAGCCTTTATAATAGAGGATCTACTAGGTTCTTCTACTTTAGAAGATAAGTAATTATAAAGTTAAAAAAAGCTAGGTATAATAATACTATTATTTATTTTAGAGATAATTAGGGTTTTAATAGTAAATACTTAATATTTAAATAATCTATTCTTATATCTATAAGTACCGAGGTATATATAAAGTAGTATCTCTAAATCTTAAAACTCTTATAAATAGTTAAAAACTTTATATCTAGGGTATTATAGTATAATTCGGCGTTTTTAAGTTTCTTTGATATAAAAACTATAAAAGCCTATACCCTTATAGGCTACTTCTAGCTAAAGATAGCTCTAATTATAAAGTCTAAGGTATTAGTTTTAATATAGATAGGGTATTTAAACTAGAAGTAGGCTAATACGCTAGCTTCTATAAAGGCCTTCTTTAGTTCTTCTACTACCTACTAGTTTTTATCCCTTATATCTAAAGGCCTTATACGGAGCCGTTTTCTTTAAATCTTCTTCTATCGAATTATAAAAAGCTTCTTATATATAGTTATAGTATTATCCTAGTATATTAGGTTATTTAAAAAAACTATAATTCTACTATAATTCTTAATAAACCGCCTATAGTAACCGGTTAATCTAATAAATAATATAATATCTTATACTAATCGAGGCTCGGGCTAATCGAGTATCTCCTTAATCTTTATAAGATCTATACTAATTCCCCTAATACCTACGACTTAACTAGGATAGCCTATTTTATTAGTCTCGAACTTATATTTCTTAAAATTCCTATAGAAACTAGTATCTCGAAGGGCTTTAATAATCGTTTTAATATAATTAACGTATTCTTCTAGTATATTACTATAGATAAGTATATCGTCTATATATACGATATAGTAGGTATTTATAAAGTCTTTTAAGATATCTTCTATATAACTTTAGAATATACTAGGCGTATTAGTAAGCCTAAATAGTATTACTATATACTTAAAGTATCCGTATCGATATCTCTATACTATCTTCTACTTATTACTTTTACGAATACGTATCTTATAATATACGTTCTTAAAATCTAGTTTTAAGAAGACTTTAGCTTTTAATAGGTATTCGAGGATATTATTAATTAATAGAAAAAATATATAATCCTTCTTCGTAATAGTATTAAGTTTATAGTAATTTATATAGAGTTATAAAATACTTCCCTTTTTTAGTACGAAGAGAACTAGAGCTTTTAGAAGACTATTACTTCTACGAATTTATCTTAAATTTAAAACTTACTCTATATAGTTTTTAAAAGTCTTTAACTCTTTTTTATATAATAAGTAAATAAAAGTATACTTAAGGGGTAAATTTTCTAAGTCGATTATATAGGTTTTTTTACCTAGTAAAGGTAATCTATTTATAACCTTTATATTTAAGAACTTCTTTTCTTCGTTAGTCTACTAATTAAAGTACTCTTACGGTATAGTTATAGTATTTTTATCTTTATTATAATCGAGTATATAAGCGAATTTAGTTATTATATTCTATAAATACTCTAATAATATACTAATTACCTAATATATTACTATATTTAGAAGGTCTTACCTCTATATAAGGGTAGTAATAAGAAATTTTTTAAAAATAACCCTATATATTATAGATATATATAAGCTATTATAGTATTCTTAGTATATCGTATCTCCTCTAAAGTAGAGATTAACTTAATATTATCTTATCTTTTTTTTAAAAAGCGATAATACTACTAGCTTATTAAGAAGCGGATATTAGGGTCTACTTTTATTAATTAATCTAGCCTTATTACTATTTAGTACTTAGGATCGTAGATTTTCGTAATAATTATATTATAACTAAAAGTCTAGGTTTTTCCTTCTAAATCTATAACTTTTATAATAGTACTTATTCTTCCTCTTATTTTTATATCTTTTTAAATTACTAGGGTATTAATTATATCTCTTATAAGTATAGGTATAGCTCTACCTCTCTTCTTCTACTAGGTTTTATTAATTATAATTTATAGTTTAGCCCTTATATTTAGAAGAATATTTATATTTATTTACCGATATCCTACTTTTACGATAATAGGTATAATAAGTCCTTTTTTCGTAAAAATAAGCTATCGGGTTTTATCCTAAAATCTAGTTCTAGTTATCGGTATTCTATTATTATCTAATTTCTCTTATATAGCTATTTTAGCTAGAAGAAAAAATAGGCTATAGTTTTTAGTTATATAGGACCTTTTATTATACTAAGTATAATTTAAAGCTATATACTAGGGTTTTATATAACTTATAAGCTTATACTTATAGTATTTAAGTATAGAAGAGTCTCTCTTTACCTTATACCTTTAAGGTATACTTATAGTATAGCTAAAATAAGGTTACTTATTAATTATATTATTTTTCTAAGTTTCTAAAAAGTTTATAAATAGGCTTTCTAGTATATTATAAGGTCTTTTAATACCTCTATACTTTAAGTCTTTATCGCGATTATTCTTATACCTTTTATCCCTTAAGTAGTAGGTCTACTATAGGGGTTTTTCCTTAATTAAAATAAAACTTTTTAGCTTTTAAAAAGTAGGGGGAATAGAACTAGTTTTAGGGATAATAATCTTTTTACTTTTTTTATTAGTAGTATAGTAGATAGTAAATACCTAAAAAAGTTCGGGGAACTCTTATAAAGTCTCGGCTTTAATCCTTAAAATATTATAAATTAAAGTAATTAATAGCTTATATTCTTATTACCTCCGGTTTATTAATACTACTATAGCGTTTTTACTATATAAGTAAAATAGGGTTAATTCTAAGTCTAAGAATCCTAGGAAATCGTTTTAAGTAACCTTAGATATCTAGTTATTATAGGTTCCGGTAATATATATATTCTAATAAGTTCTAATTTATTTCCTAAAATTAAACTTATTTTAGTATTATTTTCTCGATATCGTTTTTAATTTTATATAAATTAATAGTATAATATAACTACTATAAAAAAGTATTCTTATTCTCTTTTAAATTCTTTTTAGATTTAATAAGTAAACTCGTTTATAGAATTATTATATAAGTTTTATTAAATATTTAGGGCTTATCTTCCTTTTTTAAGCTATTTATATAATATATATATTTTAATTTACCTTTTTCTAGATTTTAAGTTAGGTAAATAGATTAAAAGTTATAATACTATTATTTAATTAATACTAGTATTCTTCTATTATTATTATAATATATTTACGATATTATTCTTTAATTATTTCTTTTAAAAGTACTAGTAGATCTAAAAAGAGAGGAGAAAAGGGAAAAGGTTTATAAGGTATAATAACCGATTCGGTCTTTTCTTAGATAGGAGAACCTCTATCTTATTCTACCTATTATTCTCTTTCTTCTTCTTCTTATAAGGCGACTAAATAGCTACGGGTAGTAACTATCTTAGCTTATTATACGTACTATATAGGTATTCTTACGATATCTCCGGTCCTTAAGGCCTATTAGTCTATAGAATAAGTAGAGGTTATTCTATTAGGCTTTTTAATAAAGTAGGGTATTTAAATTAGAGAGTAAAAGTATCGTAATCCTATAATATATACGTATCGTAGATAAAGTATAGATATAGTATATATCGTATATAGTTAATTAAAGTTTCTATTATAGTAATAGTAGTATAACCTCTACGAGGAATTAGATTCCCTTTTCTAGTAGGTTCCCCTTCTATCCTTATATAGGCGCGTACCTCCTAGCTACCTCCTTTATCCCCTTTAGACTATCCCTAGCTCGTAGGCTTTATTTAAGACCCTTTTCATCCCTTATATAGCTAGTTAGTGCTATCTACTATACTACACTCGTGCCAGTCTATAACATTAAGTCTTAAGTCTTAAGTCTACTTGAGTCTTAAGTCTTAAGTCTGCTTAAGTCTTAAGTCTGCTTAAGTCTTAAGTCTGCTTAAGTCTTAAGTTTTAAGTCTTAAGTCTGCTTAAGTCTGCTTAAAATCTGCTGCTTAAATCTACTTTGTGTATACAGTAAACAGAGTCATATATATATACACAAACACCAACACACTCACACACACAACCCCTACAGGTCGTAGGCGAACCATCCCTTTGTCAACCCCTCGACCCTCCCCGCAGCCATGGCCGGCTGCTCCCCCTGGCGTCGCCGCTTACCCCCCATGGCGGCAAGCTTCCTCTGGCGATCCATATAGCCCTCCCCCGGGGTCCAGCGCGCGCAGCGTTCCACCGCCGGAACGAGCCTCACCTTGGGCCCTCGCGACGCCGACGGCAGCATGGGCTCAACGTACGGACTCGCATAACGCATCACCATGGCGGCGCTGGCCAGCGACAACCCCACCGCCAAGACGAGGCCTGCCAGGATCTCGAAAACGAACATGCCTGCTGTGGCGCGGCCGCGGCGGCCGCCGGCATAGACAGCAAGCAGCACGACGTTGATGGCCGTCTGGACCACGGGAGTGACGTACAGGGCGTACTGCGGCCAGCGCTCGCCGGGCGTGGGCGCGGCCAGCCTCTCCTGGGACCGTCGTTGTTGCCGTCGTTGCCGTCGTCCCATATCGCGTGGCAGAGAACTGACAAGTGAGGAAGAAGAAGAAGAAGACGACTGCTGCTGCCCGTCGGGCTGTGGTGGTGCGTGTCGTGCCGACATTGTCATGGAGGCAAATAGAGCGAGGATTTGGTGTGCGATGGTGGCCACGATGGCCTTTTCTTCCTTGTCCTCCTTCTGCTCCTCGTGGCAGGATAATGCGAATGTGACTATGCTGCCATGCTCGCACAACAAGGGACTGGCCGGGTGTGCGGCCCACGGCTCGTCCGCATGCATCTTGTCTGTGTGCGGGTGTGTGGTATTTCTTTGATTCTTTTTAGTCTGTTCTCGTCCTGTTCTTCGTGTCTTGTTCTTCTTGTTCGTGCTGTGTTTTTGGTTTGTTTTTTTACGCTTGCGGAATTGTCGACAGGCTGGTTCTGGGAAATCTTTGACGCTGGTGTTGACAAGGGCTCGAGGACAATGGCTCTTTGTGCGCGCGGGCGGGAGCACAATGGGATTCATGTCGTTTGTGCCAGGCCTTCAAAGCGAGATAAAGCAAGTCTCTAAAAATCGTTTGATGGTGGGTCAATTTTTGTTTTGGAATGTGCTTTGACGAGGGCGGAAGCCAATGACACGAGATTATGGGAATTTTGAGACTGGGTATCGCGTTTTTGTGTTATCCTGGTCGGATATATCCGGACTGATTATCAAATAATAATAATAACTGACTTGGCTACAACTGGCTGTAACTCGACTGTAACTTGACTGTAAGTTGACTACAACTGGACTACAACTTGCCTATAACTAAATTATAACTTGCTTATGCTTATACCGGTTGCTGAGCTTCAAAGACAGGGTATCACGTCTTGCTGTATTTTTTATCGTGCCAGCTCGATGGGTGTAAAATCTATATATATATAATTATAAACAACTTATTCAAAACTCTTGTAATTTAACTATACCCTAACTAAACCTACTATAACTTACTGGTCCTCGAGGCCAATGTTGACGGCCCTTTGCCTCAACTATACTTCTACGCCCGAGTCTCATTGTTCATCCCCAACGTACTGCTCGGGCTGGCCGGCTCCGCACGTCGAGGCTTCGCCCGCCCCGCATCCTCGTCATCGGTAATGAGCCCCTCGAGCTCGAATTCCTCCGCGTCCTGCACTTGGACCGAAAGATCCCCCCCAGCCACGCGCGCAGGTGCCGGTGCCACGCTCAGCCGCACGTAGATGCTCACGAGAATGTACACAAACAGAAACAGCATCACGCCCAGTGCAAAGAGCACGAATATGTACGGGACGTGCCCGACGCCCGACTCGGCGACAAGCCGGAGCTGCTCCTTGGTGGACCCGAGGTAGACGACGCCAGAAGAGAACAGGAGCTTTGATTGTCGGTGAGCAAGTGGGGAGAGAGGGAGAGGGAGGGAGAGGGAGGGAGAGGGAGGGAGAGGGAGGGAGAGGGAGGGAGAGGGAGAGGGAGAGAGAGGGAGAGGGAGAGAAAGGGAGAGGGAGAGAGAAAGAGACTCACAAATATAGGCACGTATTGCCAGCTGTTGATCTCCCGGCCGTCCCTGGCCACAAACGCAACCTCCACGATCCGGGCCAGCCCCGCCGCCATGACGCCACGGGCAAACACCTTGGACACCTCGGCGCCGACGACGGTCTCGTGCTCCTGCTCGGTCGACATGCCCCACCCCGTCAGCAACATCACGAATCCCGGCACAAAGTTGCGTCTCGGCTGCCGTCCGTCCAGGTCGAAGCTCAGCCACACGCTCGCAAGCCCAGACACCAGCCAGAGGAGCCCGAGCGTGGCGCCCTGCCAGTCCTGTCGGGTCCACTCGTCGTCGTCGTCGCCGCCGCCATGGCCAAGAACCATGCTGGCCAGGCCCCAGGCCGCAATGACGACGCCGTCGAACAGTTCCTGGCTGCGGTTGGCGCGACGCAGCCACTGCTGCCCGACAAGGAGGAACAGCGCCATGATCACGGCGTAGCCGATGAGCGCGCTGCCCAGCGAGAAGTGCTGGATGCACTGGACCGCGTCGTCGTCGCCGTGGCAGAATCCGAGCGCCGTCGCCCCGCCAAGGAGCATCTGCGCCCACGACAGCAGCGGCGTCGTCTTTCCGACAGCCGAGTGCAGAGGCCGCACCACGCGGCGGATGCGCCCGTTGACGCCCGTCTCGAGGTGGAGCTTGAGATAGCCGCCCATCATGACCTGGGCGAGAACCGCCCCGTTGAGCACCCACGCAAACCTGCCGTGCGCATTGTGCTCGCGGAACTGCCGCCCGCCGTGCATGTGGCCGAGGGCGAAGCCGACCACGCCGAGCGCAGACGCGAGGACCTGGGTCGGGACGTGCCAACGGCTCTTGGCAAGCTGGGAGCGGGTCCATGTCAGCTCTGCTGAAAAGGGCAGTCCGTCAGGGCGGCCGCCAACGTACTCCAAAGACCATGCCTAGGGGGAAGAGAAGCCCAAAGGCTGCCGTTTGCAGGACTATGTGTGTCCATAATATTGCATCCTGGCCTGTCTGTCAGCCATCATCACCATCACGCCATCACCATCACGCCATCACCATCACGCCATCTCCATCACGCCATCTCCATCACGCCATCTCCATCACGCCATCTCCATCATGCCACCTCCATAACCACACCACCACCACCACGTCTCCATACATACAATCGGCTGGTCGGACGTCGCCTGTCCGTCTGGTATTGTGTCTGCGTCGTGATGTTGGTGCGCGCTGGCTGTCACAGCAAGCCCGACAACGGCCAGCCAGCCCGAGGCAAGCCACGACGTCGAGATGCGCGCCATGATGGCCCTGTGAGAAGCGAGTTCGAGTTCACGTTGCGTTGGTAGGGCGTTGAGGTTGTCATGTCATGTGATGGAAGACTACGGACTTGCGGACTTTGTCAGCACGATGGCAGCTTATGTAAGCAAATTCAAAGATGATCTTATCTAGATATCAACTATCTTATCTGGACGTTATCTAGACAATCTATATATATTATATCCAGATCGCTATCTGGATATCTATCTGTTTATCTGGATATCTATCTGCTCACCTGGATATCTGCTCACCTGGATATCTATCTGGATATCTAGACAGCTTTCAGTTTCTATCTTTCTGTCGATCTCTGCCATCTCCGTCATCCGATACGGCCTCTCGTCTGCTTCACAATAGCTCTCCATCTCCGGCACCGTCCCATCCTCAATATACGCCCTCAAAATGTCAAACGTGCAGCTCGACGGGTTGGTGAGCATGCTGTGCCCGTACCCGTTGTGCACCACAAGCCTCGCGTTGGTGCCCATGTCCGCCATCAGCTTCCGTGCGTTCAGCAGCGGCGTGGCCGGGTCACACGTCTTGGCCACGATGAGGACCGGCTGCCTGAGCGTCATGTTGAGCTCGCCCGTAAACAGCTCCGGAGGGCGGTCCCAGAAGCGCCGAAACTGCCGGCAGGGCAGCGTCGTCCCGAAGAAGCCATTGCCCGTGGCCCACGAGCTCGACGTGAAGTTCGCCCAGACAGAGTCCCACCACGCCAGCTCGTCGCCGCTGGGCTTCTCCGGCCCCAGAGGCAGGTCGTCGTAGGCGTCGGAGCAGATCACCATGCCCATGAGCTCGTCGGTTTCCGGACTCGCGCGCCTGGTCTCCAAAACATCGGCCCACATCCGAGTCACCAGCTGCGCGGCCAGAGTCGAGTTGCCGGCCTCCAGCCCGGCGAGCGCGCGCGCCAGCTCAGGCCATCCTTGCGGGTCGTACAGTGTGGAGTGGATGACCGCGACCAGCTCGCTGTACGTGACGAGCACCGGCCCGGCCGTTTCTGTGTACCCTGCGACCGGCCTCTCGATCAACGACTGCAGCAGCTTTCCCATCCGATCCTCGAGACGCTCCAGCGTCACCACCGCACGCGGCCCGTCTCGGCCGGGCGGCTCTGCCAGCGCACACCTTTCCGCGCCCGCGTCAAGACACTCTCCGAGAAACCCCGACCGCCACGTATCCGTCGTGTTATCAAATCTCCCCAGTCCGAACCTCGCAAGCACGCGGCGGTTCTCCATGTGCGCGACCCCGTCCAGTATCAGCCGCCCGACCCTGTGCGGGAACATGCTTGCGTACACCTGCCCGATGGCGGTGCCGTAGCTGACGAGCACCCCCGTCAGCTCCTCTTCGCCGAGGGCCTCGCGTATCTTGTCGAGGTCACGCGCCACCGACGTGGTGCTCACGAAGCGGCCGAAATCGCCCAGTCGCTCACGACACGCCCCGAATATCGCCGCGTTCATGGCATCGGCAACCTCGAGCTGCGCCAACGGGCACGGCGACGCCTCGCGGTACTGCTTGTGCGTGAGCGACCAGTGGCTGCGGAAGACGTCTTTGGGGAAGCACGAGAGCGAGGGCAACGACGTGTTGACGCCGCGAGGGTCCCAGCCCAGCACGTCGAAGCGCCCACTGCTCAGCCTGCTCGACATGGACTCGGCCTCGGTGAGCGCCATGAACGTGCCGCTCCCGCCCGGCCCGCCCGGCTCGATAATGATGGTGCGCTCGCTCTTGCAGCCGGGCGAGGGAATGGCGCCGCGGGTCCGAGACGACGACGACGACGACGACGATGGCTTGCACGACGGCGGCGCCGTGGTGGCAGCGAGTCCAGAGACCTGGTACTTGGTCACGCCAAGGCGGACGATGCGACGGTCCGAGGCGTTGAGGTGGTCCATCGGCACGTCCAGGTAGCCACACAGGTAGATGCCCCGGCGCCTGCCTCCATCCCCATCCCGAGGCCCACCCCACATCCAATGTTCCGGATTCGGGTCAAAGGTCGCAGCCCACGTCTGGTGCGCGTCCTCGTCATCCAGGGGAGGCGACGCCGTCTCGTTTGTGCACGGCATAAAGTGGAACGGATCGTCCAAGAGAGGGAACCTGCCAAACCGAGACGACCCTGGGCCAACGTCGATGGGCGCTGAGGACGGCAGCGACGGCACCACTGAGCAGCCAAACAGATATTCGGCGAAAAACTCACGATGCATATACACGATAGCAAAAAACGAAGACCACAGGCAAACTATGATCGCGCAGGCCATGAGAACCGTATTGCAAAAAAACGCCCACGTTTGCGCTCGAGATTGGGCGTGGGAGTAACTCGAGGGGGGGTCGTATGCTTTTCGTCCATGGCGGGCGATATCGGAAGGCTGTTTTGGTCAACCATAGGAATTATGAAATTCATAGAGAGAGAGCGAGACGGTTTATTTATAATCCCCGTCGACTTAACTCTGTCTTCCATGACCCCTCACCAACATGGTGTGGCCGGAGTTGGCCGCCTGCGTTATGGGCATGGCCAGCCAGTACGACGCCTCGATGATCTCGATGATCAGTAGATATGATAGATAGTTGCAATGCTATGATTGCTCTCAATCCATCGTCTCGATAACGCACGGGATCGGCTTTACGTAAGCAGTCCCCCACAAGAGGGCAAACAATCACGTGGCTGCTCTGCTTTTACACCCACAAACCCATTCTTGCCAAAATTCTCTCCAAGCTCGAGAAACAGCACCACAACTCTGACTCCAACCCCGATCAACCGCTCCAGATCCCCCAATGGCCAAGCGCACTACGAGTATGTCGATATTCACCTCCCTGTCCCGGCCAGAACTGCTGCCATCGATCGCTTTGGCTGCCCCGCCCTCAAAGCAAATCGATTGCCTGCCGCACTATAGGAATCCGAGAGAGGGCTAACGACGGTTCGTGCGTGTGAACAGAGGTCGGTGTTACCGGCAAGTACGGCACCCGTTACGGTGCCTCGCTCCGTAAGCAGGTCAAGAGAATGGAAATCAGCCAGCACGCCCGGTATACTTGGTACGTCGCATCCGCCTCCTCCAGAACGCTTGCTGTACTGACCCGTTCTTGTCGACAGCACCTTTTGTGGTATGGCCACTCTCCCCCCGCCGCGACCACGATGCACGACGACTGACCCACCCAACAGGAAAGAACACGGTCAAGCGCCATTCCGTCGGTATCTGGGTCTGCAACAGCAAGGGCTGCGGCAAGACCATCAGCGGTGGCGCCTACACCCCATCAACCGCTGCTGCCGTTGCCAACCGCGCGACGCTCCGCCGTCTGCGAGAGATCAGCGGCCTCTAGATGGTTCTGTAATTTCTTAACGTGTCAGCTTGCAGAGGGATGATCCACATCGGTTTATCTATGCATTCGTCATCCAATCCACGAGACACAGTTGGACGGCTGTAGCATCAAGACAAGAACCATCATGAGCTGTCGTGACGTCGTCAATTACTGAACCTCCCACCAAGACCCCAGGGCAAACAATCCTGCCTTGCCTGGGTCCATACCGACCCGACTGAGTTTTCTCCCAAACAACAATTATCCCAATCCACATCCATATCCATCCATGTCCACAATCCTCCTGTCCATGTCCTTGTCCATGTCCTCGTCCATGTCCTCCTCATCGCACCCGTCTCGGGCCTATCTACGCCGACTCGTTCATCTATACACAAGACCCATGTCTCCGTTCCAACATCCTCACAGCCAGGCAATATGCACAAGAGGATGATGGGATGACCGCCGTAACGTGGTGTTTATCATTTGATTGTGAGGGAGGAGGGCATGCCTTGCAGCGCAGCCTGCACTTCGATACCTCGGTTCGTTCGTATTATGCCCCCATGACATTGTAAAAGGGGGGTTCAAGCCCAACATGCGCCATCAGACTTGTAACTGATCAGCCGTCTTCGTGATGTATCTAATGCTTGTCCGAATCCACCGTCGCGATGGTGCCAAAAGTGTCTGTCGCCAAGTCACCAAGTCAGCAGCCGTTCATTCCATCCCGTCCGTAGAATGCCTCAAACTTACCCCTCTTCCTCCTACGCTCATCCCTCGGCGTGTGTGCGTCTTCGTCGCCCCCGTTCTTGGGTGTCATGGCCCTTGGCCCGCTTGGTCTCCTCGCCGGGCCCCCCCCCAAAGCATTGTTCAGGTTCCTGTTCTCGGGCTTGGGGCTGCTGGTGTACTCCCTCATCCGGGAGACGCGCGTACGCTGCGGCGTCGTGCTCTCGTCAATCGGCTCCTTGGGCGGACGCGGGGGCCCCATGCTGCCCGGAGATGCCGTCCTCCAGTTCGCTTCGTCCTGGCTCTCGTTGTACCGGATCTGGTTCTGGTTCGGTGGGAGTCGGTGCAGGCTGGTGACCGAGTTGCCCCAGTCGGCCGAACGCGGCGAGCTTGGCATGAAATCCTGGGCCGAGAACTCGAGAGCGTTGCGGAACCGCTCAGTCTGGCCCTGCCGAGGCTGCGGGTGCTGCAAGTTGAGAGAGTTGCGGTGCGCCTTGTATTTGGGGTCCTCGGGCGTCATGTATGTCTTTGGGTTCGGCGGCGCTTGCTGGAGGAGGACCGATGCGCCGTTTGATGATGAAATGTGTTTGACGGGGTCCGTGGTGGAATAGGCGCTGCGCGGCCGGTTGTCGCCGCTGCCGTCGCCGTACACGTCGACGTTGCCGCTGACCATGTCGTCGTCATCGTCGTAGTCGTCGTCGTCGTCGTATTCGCCCAGCGACGACACCGACCGCGACGGAGGGTGCTGCATCCAGTCATGCTCCTTGGCGTCTCTCTTGGAGTTTGCGCTTGACCGAAACACCCTCTGCACGCTTGACGTGGTGGTCTCGGACCACCGCGATATCTTGGGCAGCCATCCGCCACTCTTTGTTTTCTTGTTCCTCTCGCCCTTGGGCGTGTTGTCGTTACTCATCGAGCCTGGGTGTTGTGGCACCAAGCCGCCACCACCACCACCACCACCACCACCACCAGCAGGCGGCGGCGGTTCCATCGGAGACTCGAGGGGCGCCGAGCCGCCCCTTCTCGGTACGGCATCAGCCGCCAGCATGGGCCGTGCCTGGTTGCGCGGCGAGCTGTGGCGGATATAATCCTCCTCGATGCTCTCGGGAACGGTGCTTATACGGTGGTCCGAGAACTTGCGTTCGAAGCCCTGCTTTCTCGCGCTGCTGCTCGACGTGCCAACACTAACACCAGCACCATCAGCGTCGTCGTACCCGTGACCTTCTGGATGCATCTCCGGCTGCACGTTCTCAAACGACTGGTGGCCGGTGCTCTGGGGTGGCAGAGAGCTGGTTGCGGGAGGGGCTGTCTGGTGTTTGAGCACGTCCACCTCGCTGAGAAGCTGGTTGAACATATCCTCGATCTTGCCGAGGTCGCTTGTGCCCTTGGTGCTGAGGCCCTTGAGCGCACGCCTAAAGATGCTCTGCTTCTTGAGATTGAGTTCCTCCTGGGTGCCCTGAGAGCTGCCCTGTGCCGACCGCACCGCGCCAGGGTATGGGCGAGGACCGTTGATGGCCTTGTAAATGGTCCGGTCCGTGTTGTCGTTGATCTCGTCACGCGTCTGCGCAAGGAGCCGCTTCACCTCGCTGAACGAATTCTGCATCTCGACCGCCGTTTGGATCAGGGCCTGGACAAGGGCACCTTCATTGGCATCCTTCTTGGCATCACGTGCCATGAGCTGTTGGGATGGGCCGGTCAGTTTGGTTGGTCTATCATGGATAATTCCTCTCTACCTACTCAAGGCCAAGGTAGGGGAGGGGGGAGTAAGGGGTGTCGGGGTCAGTAGGAACTCACGAATTGCATCAGGGCCACAATATCTCTGGACTCGATGCTGTCGATGCCCATGCCAGTCGCGCCGTCGTACATGGGCGTCTGCATGCCCTGGGACATGGCCGCCGAGCTGCCGAGCTGGCGAAGGAACGCACTGTTGTTGTTGGAGGCAACAAACGGGTCCTCGGCAGCCTGGCCGTTCTGGCGCCGGGGCTCCGGCGTGCGGTTGGGGCCTTGCGACATGTAACCCTCGTCGAGCACCTTTTGCTGGACCGGACTGCCCGTGTTGAAACCGGGTGCGTAGTTGACAAAGGCCCGCAGGTTGTCGTTGAGAACAGGGTTCGCCAGCGGGCTCGTGTCCTCGTAGGGATTGGTCACGAGGGTGTCCCGCTTCCTCTCCTCCTCGGTCCTGTGCCAGTCATCGTCATCGTTCTGCGGCTGGGCAGCCGTGGCAGCCATGACGGCGGCCGTCGTGAGTGCGGTTGCCTTGGTGCCGTCGAATTGGCGCTGTGTCGGCGTGGTCCTGCCGTGCTGCTGCCAGTCGTCAAGGCTCGCGGCGACCGAGTGGCGGATGTATTCGGCCTCGGGCATCGGGTCTTTCCAGTCGGGGATGCCGCTGGCACCCATGCGGGGGGGGGGCTGGTCGTCGTCATCCTTGTCGAAGCGCTCAATGTTGCGAGTTGGCGTCCGGATAGGCTCGATAATGTCCTCAGCCCTCCGCTTGAACGAGAAATCCCTGTGGAGACCGGCGGGCTCCTGCTCGGCCTCGGCCCTCTGAGCCCTCTTGGCCCTGAGAGCCGCCACGGCGCCGGCGGTGATGGCCGCCTCCGAGTCGGTGGGTGACTGCCGGGCGTTTGCTGCCGACTGCAGAGGAGACGGCTGGTACCGATGTTTTTGACCATAGTCGTCTGGCTCGTATTCCTCGGGGAAGCCCCGGCCGCTCTCTGGCCTCGAGAGCCCCGAGGGGACAGCTCTGCGGTTCTGGTTCTTGTGCTCGTCGTGCTCGTCGTGTTCTTCGTAGAGCGGCTGCTCGCGCGGGTACGCCATCTGAGAATCGGTCATGACCGACCCGTCGATCAAGGAGGCGACGGCGGATTCGATGCCAATCGGCACGTTCACCACGTTGGGGTTCGACACAATCTTGTTCACGGGCCTGTGGCTGACCTCGCTCTCGTCCACGTACGTGGACCTCGGGCCAACCTCGGATTCCTTGGTGTGCGGGTCGTCGAAGCCGATGCCCAAGACGTTGCTGGGGTCCGGGGGGGTCTGGCTGCGGTGGGACTTTGTTGGCGAGTGTGCGCCTGCCCTCGAATGCTGGCGCCAAGAGTCCCCGGCATCGCTCCTGTCCTCGGCCTCGCTTGGGATGGGGCTCAGGACGTGCTGCTGATAGGCATAAGTAGGCGTGTATTGGTAGTCGTCGTCGTACTCGACATCGTCGTCGTACTCGTCGACGTGCTCGTCGTCGTCGAGATATTCGTCGGGGTGGTGGTGGCCAGCATTTTGCTGTGCGGCCACCATGCGAGCGGCAGCGCCTTCGTATTCACCGGTTCGCCTGCGAGCCAGAGTCGTGAGGTCCCCGTGGGAGATGTTGGCGTGTTTGGTGCCAAACGATTGAGGCGACCTCGCTTGCGTTGGCGTTGAGGCAGCCGAGGCGGCATCCTGCGAGGTGTCGTAGGCAGCAGCAGCAGCAGCTCCCTGTTCTTCTGTTGCCGACATTGGTGTGTCCGAGTCGACAGAGAGCAGCGATGTTCTTGTGACTTCGGACGGGTTGATCTCACTCTCCAGGGGCATCGGCGGAGAAAGGAAGTCGTGATCCTCGGGATAGTCATCGGCGACACTGCTGCCGCCGCCGCCGATGCTGCGGCCCCGGCTGTGCTCGGCGGCCCGGCGTCGCCTTCGCTGTCGTCTGTCATCGGAAATTTTGTCGGCGAGGGCGGCGCTGGCGGCCGCCCCAACGGCCACGGCAGCTGCCGGTGTGTCGGCGTCTTCGATGACGGATTCGCTCAGCGAGTCGTGATCGAAGCTCAGCGGCGAGCTGTCGCCATAGGCATGGCGTGCCGCATCCCGGTCACGAATCTTTTTCTTGGCTCCCTCCCTGGCCGACTCGGCCTTCTTGTCCGACTGTCTGCGCCGGTCTGGGACGAGTTCCTCTCGCGATGCCGACGTAGCTGAGGTGATGGAGCCTCGCCGGCTCTCGCGTTTGCTCTGCTCTCGCTTGAGAGCGCTGAGCTCGGGCAGGATGAGGCGTCGAATCGCGTCCTCGACCGTCTCGAGCAGTTTTGGGTTATTGATTGACGACTTGGACGCGGCGGAAACGGTGGAATGCTGGTCATATGATCGCACGGAATCTGCGGCTGAAACCACGGACTCGTGGTGGCCACGACTTGACCTTCTCCTGTGGTGTGACTGGGATTCGCTTCTGAGTTCCCCGGAGCTCTTGCGCGCCCGGCTCTGGCTCTGGCTCTGGCTCTGGCCCTGGCCCTGGCTTTGGCTCTGGCTCTGGCTCTTGCTGGACCGGTGCTGCTTGTCTGAGCTCTCTCGCCTGCGATCTCTGCTCTCACCCCTCATCTTGGCGCCGCCACGCATCCTATCGTCATCATCAGCCATGTTATCGGCGGCGGCGGCGCTGGGGGCGACCGTGAGCGCTGCAGGGACGAGCGGGTCCAAGATGTCGCTTCTTTGGACGTAGGCGTCGTCGTCGTCGTCGTCGAGAAAGCTGTCGGCAGGGATGTCGGAAATCTCGGACGCGTTGGCGGCGAAGAAGTTGGCGTTGCTCTCGGTTTGGGGGATCAATGGGCTCGTGGCACGTCGCCCTCGGCCGCTGCGGTTGATGTCGGTGTCGACGGGGTTGTTGTTCCTCGACACAGCCGACTCCTCAGTCGCCGACGCAACTGAGTTCATGCTCTTGGCGTCGTCAACATCTGGGGGCTGGGGTCTGGTGAATGCGGATGTCGCGGTGACGGTGGACGAGGTGGCAGCCCCGGCAGAAGCCCGGCGGCGCGAGAGCGAGGTCTTGCGGCTGCTCGTGCTCTTGGAGTCGGTGGGCTGGCTGTGGTCCTTCTTGGCCCGCTTGGACGGTATGAGCCGCACGCGAACGTCTGGCTGCCGGCTGGCGGTGGAGCCGGACACGCCGGGCTTGCTGGCCTCGAAATACTCAATCAGGAGAGAAGTCTGCGAGCGGGCGTGGTGGTGGTGGTAGCTGCGGGTCTTGAGGGTTACCGGGGTGCCGTCGTTTGGGAGGGAATATGCTGCTGCGGGTTTCTCCTGGTGCGTGCGGGACGCATCTGATGCCACGTCAGACTGGAAATCAGATGGTGCGACAATCGACTCGGTCGTCTCTGTTGGCGCAGGAAGTGGAGGGACTATTGAAGTTGTGGAATCCACGCCCATGATGAGCCGAGGGTGGAACTCGGGAGCAGAGTGTGTGCCGGCGAGGCGGGAAGCGACTTCGTTATGGACGGCACAAACGGGGGGTAGGCAATCAAGCAACGAACGGGGGCTGGCTGGCTGGCAAGGGCTGATGGGTGTGATGGGTGGTGATCGACGGGCGTTATTGACGAGGCAGGGCTTGGATTGTTTTTGCACAGGATGGACTTGTGATTTGTGGATGGCGGGGATGGCCGCCACTTGCAGGCCTTGGGGATGGGCCAGTCAGTTGGATACGTACTGGTAGGTGGTGGTGCTGGCAGTGGTGATGGTAGTGCTCGTAGTGCTCGTAGTGGTGCTGGCTGGCGGTGCTGGTGCGGGCGGCCAGCGCATCAGGGCCTGTCAACGAGAGAGAGAGAGGAGAGAGAGGAGAGAGAGAGGAGGCAGAGAGGCAGGCAGAGGCAGAGGCAGACTCAGAGAGAGAGAGCGAAAAAGACGGGTACGAAAAACGCAGGCTGGACCAGAAAGCTGTCAGCAGAATATTCCACGATTGCCGGGCAAGCCAGCTTGATTGCTTTGCTTTGAAGAAGGGGCTGGGCTGGCTACACACGCGGTCGCCGTTCTCGTCTGCGCGTCACACAGGGCGAGATCAAGGCAGGGCGGGCGGGCGGGCGGTCCTGTCCGTTCCTGTTCCTGTCCTGTCCTCAGTCCTCAGACCAAAAACGTGTCGTCGACGACGGTTCCCACAGCCGACAAACTTGGTGGCTGGCTATCTGTCCAGACCAGTTCGGGGACGACCAACCCCCTGCGACTGTCTCTCTTTCCTCTGAGAGGGATTCGAATTGGAATAGACGGTGGTGCAGGTGAAGAGAGAGAGAAAGAGAGAGAGGGACAGAACGGGCATAATTCGATTCGCCTCTATTCCCTGGTGCAGAAGAAGCACGTTGCAGGAGGCTGAAGAATTGTAGGATATAGACTACACATGGTCTACGTATCAGCTTGTTTCTGAATTCTTTGCTGCCTTATTAGTGGCTATGGTTTGTCTGGAGCTGCAGGCAGGATTGGCTGAGACTGGGGCTGCTGCCGGTTGATGAGCGGTATAATAGATAAATCTTTCTTCTTCTCTTCTTCTTCTTCTTCTCTTCTTCTTCTTCTTCTCTTCTTCTTCTTTTTGGTGCGTGCAAACCTCCCGCCTCAACAGCTGGATGATGATGGTGATGATAGAGAAGAGAGGGGAAGGGAATCCCGCAAACAAGCTCATCGCATTGTTTGTGCTCATCCCTCCTGTTTTTTTTTTTGGAGGGATTGGCTGAGTTGTCAAGGCGCTGTTCAGGTCCCGAGCGAACAAGGATCAGGAGCAAGCCCAAAAAAGAGGGAAAAAATGAGTGGCAGGCAATCCTGCCTTTCATATTGCAACGCTCTGGTATCGTAACGAAATCATCTCATCCCATGTGTTACGATGCTCTGGTCTGTTCAGTCCCGTGCGTGTGATCTTGGATCGTTCCCGATTCTCGATAGGGCGGGGCAGCCGAATGGCGGTGGCCTCAGCGCATTATCCACACTGGGCTGAAAACAGCAGGGGCCATAATGTGATCCTAATCTACGGGCTGATGGATAATCTCGGCAAGTTGAAAGTGGATAATAGTGGCCGTTGAGGCTCGGATTTGTACTGTCCCACCGTTGGAAATCACAGAAAATAAATACGAGAATGCCCCAAATCAATCCCTTCTTGTCCGGCGTGTTGTTTGGCCACTCCACATCCTTGGAAAGTCATCCTCATCTATTCGATCCCCTGGGCAAGGAAACCATCCTGAAGAGAAACAAACGCCCATGACTGCATGACTGCGATAACGATAGTGGAACGCACCATGCATGCCTGCAAGATTCTCTCCCTGGCTGTCGAGGCCCGACAGTCAAAGCGGAGGAGCTGTGTGCTGCGAAAGCGAGCCGATATCGTCGCCAAGCTCCATGCCGCTGCATCCATTCAAGTCGAAAAGAAATGCCTCCAAGAAAGCTCGTTTCGGGGCCGATGCCTGTCACGTGGAGCTTCAAAGCACGATATCACGTGTGGTCTTAGCTAGTCCACGATTAATAATCAACGCGCGACCCCTCCACGCGGTCTAATTGAAGATTGAAGTCGCCACCAAACGCGTCGTGGGCGTGCCGCCCGCCAACTCTGCTGCCTGGTCATATCTAATTAACCCTTTGATAAGAAACCTCCCCCCACACTCAACCCTGTTTTCCCGACAACACAAACCAAACACCGTCCAGCGCCATCGTTTATTCCGTCAAGAGAAGACGCTATCACAATGGCAGAAAGCAAAATCACAAAAGACTGTCTTGCGTAGGTTCTGCACCACCCCGCCCCGCTCACCTCCAACTGATCTTGCCACCCCAGGACCATCTTCAACGACCCCGAAACCGCCGCCACACACTTCCCCGTCATAGTACTGCAATGCCTCCAGATCAAGGCTCTGCAGTCGGCTCCCAACCTGAGCCAGCCTGATCGCTACCGCATCGTCATCAGCGACACCCGCAAATTCACCTACGGCATGCTGGCCACCCAGGCAAACTACGTCATCCGTGAAGGCAGGCTCCAGCGCAACTCTCTCATTCGTGTAAAGGCCTACCAAGCAAACTCTGTCAAGGGCAAGAAGTGCGTCAAATCCCGTCCCGTCCCCGCCCGCATGCCAGCCAACTAACAAGCACGGCCTCGACACAGCGTTCTCATCATCCTCGACCTCGACGTGCTCGACGAATACCCCGACCTCGAAAAGATAGGCGAGCCCGTTGCCCTCGAGTCCGGAGCCGGCGCCGCCGACGCCCAGCCCCAAACCATCACGGGCCAAAACTTTTACGGCGCCAAGCAGGAGCCGACGCAGGATGCCAAGCCTCAGCTCCAGGGTGCTCCAGGCAGCAACACGGCTGCCCGCAAAGCGCCTGCCGGCGGCTACGGCGAGTCCACCTGGAACGGCGCCAACATTTACCCCATCGAGGCCGTCTCCCCGTACGCGCACAAGTGGACCATCAAGGCCCGTGTCACCACAAAGTCAGACATACGCCGCTGGCACAAGAACAACAGCGAGGGCAAGCTCTTCAGCGTCAACCTGCTCGACGAGTCTGGCGAGATCAAGATGACTGGCTTCAACGACCAGGTCGACCAGTTCTACGAAGTCTTCGAGGAGGGCAACGTCTACTACATCACAACGCCCTGCAAGGTGGCCTTTGCCAAAAAGCAGTTCACCAACCTGCCCCACGACTTTGAGCTGACGCTTGAGCGCGACACCATCGTCGAGAAGGCCGAGGACCAGGCCAGCGTCCCCCAGGTCCGCTTCAACTTTTGCTCCATCCAGGACCTCGAGCGCGTCGACAAGGACTGCACCGTCGACACGATCGGCATCCTTCGCAACATTGACGAAATCTCGGAGATCAAGTCCAAGACGTCACAGCGGACTTTTGAGAAGCGTGAACTCACCATTGTAGACGACACGGGCTACTCGGTCCGCGTCACCGTCTGGGGCAAGGTGGCGACCGCATTCGATGCGCAGCTCGAACAGGTCGTTGCCTTTAAGAGTGTCAAGGTCGGCGATTTTGGCGGCCGCAGTCTCAGCCTCCTCTCGTCCGGCAGCATGGTCGTCGATCCGGATGTCGCCGAAGCCCACCGCCTAAAGGGCTGGTACGACTCGGCCGGTCGGCCGGACCAGTTCATGACGCACCAAAGTGTCGGATCCGGTGCCGTGGGGGCCGCCACCGGCCGCCGCGATGTCATCAAGACCATTGCCGACGTCAAGGACGAGCACCTCGGCCTCGAGCACGACGACTATTTCCTGCTCAAAGCCACAGTCGTCTACATCAAGCAGGAAAACTTTTGTTACCCCGCCTGCCCAACCGAGGGCTGCAACAAAAAGGTGGTTGAGACCAGCGAGGGCACCTGGAGATGCGACAAGTGCAACACAACACACGAACGGCCACAGCACCGATACATAATGTCCATCAACGTATGTGACCATACCGGACAGCTGTGGCTGAGCTGCTTTGACGACTCGGCACGCCAGATAATGGGCATGAGCGCCGACGAGCTGATGGAGGTTGTCGAGGACGAGGCCAAAAAGTCAAAGGCTTTCGAGGCTGCGAGCTGTTCGACCATGATGTTCAAGGTGCGGGCCAAGATGGATAATTTCAGCGAGGTACAACGGTGAGTAGTGGGCTGGCATCTTTTTTTACTTTTTGCTTTGTTCTCTCTCCAACACGTTTCGCCGCTAACTATATATATCACCGCCTGCCAGGGTACGGTATCAAGTCATGAATGCGTCGCCGGTAGACTTCAAGGCGGACGCGGAGAGGTTGCAGGATTTGATCAGGCAGTACGAGTCACTATGATGGGAAGCCTAAACCGCTTACAAGGCCAAGTTGAGGAGAAGTGAGGTCGAAAAAAAAAGGGGGTAGTTATTGCGGTACTTTTGATCAGCATTGATGTACTGCCTTATTGTGAAAACAAGATAATAACTCGGATTATATAAATGTGACTGGTATAGAACAACAACTACTCTCGGATCATCAGAATCCACATTGAGTAGCCTTATGGAACCTATTTACTATATCCCACATGGCCCTCCTGGAGTGCCTCCTTCAGTCATTCAATCAGCCAGCCAGCCGAGAGCTTGTAAAATCCTCACAAACTCCAGTTGCGCCCGCATACCCACTTGGTTTCCACGAAGCCGCCCGTTTAGATTTTCCTTGTTTTGCAGATGGATGGCTCCGTCAAGTCCACGAGCCGACGCCGCTCATGAGATCCTCTTCGCCAAGCGCCTCCGTGTGCGGTGGCGGCTGGTCTGTCATGGCGCTGCCGCCGCCCACGGTGCGCATGACGTGCTGGTGGGCGAAATTCACGTAGGCCTGGTGGGCCTCGGACCGCGTTGCGATTGCGCGAGAGACTTGCTGCACCAGGAGAAGCCTCTTCAGGTTGGATTTGAGCGCCTCGCTGACGGACACCTCGCTGGCGTCACTCTGCTCGGCACTGTTGAAGTGCAGGTACAGGATGCCGTCCGTCTCGACAAGTGCTGCGTTGATCTCGCGCTGGCCAATCATGGACATGATCAGCTGAACAAGCTCGTGGTCGGTCTCGAGCCGGACACCGGTGATGGCGCTCTGGGTGTTGGCGCGGACGAGCGAGACGGGCAGTGTCGCATAGATGGCCTGGAGATTGCCAATGTGCCACCGCTGGAAGGCGACGAGAGTCTCTGACACGAGACCGGTATTCGAGTCGGAGGCGAAGACGACGGCATTCTTGATGGACTCCTCCTTGAGGGATGCCGCGCCGCACGAATCAGCAAAGGCGGTAGCAAGATCGAGATACTCCTTTGACAGGCTTCGGAAGGCGGACGCGACGCTGCCGGAGACGGATGCGGGGAGGTCGGGCACCGATCCGTGCACAAGAAGGTTTGTGAGCACCCACCGCTTGTAGGCCTGTACCATGACCTCGCTCAACGCCTTGTCGCGAGTAGGGAAGGCGACGGCGAGGATGAAGTAGTCGATTGCCTTGGCAAACTGCCGTAGGCTGGTGTAGGCGGTGCCGGCGACGACGTAATACTCGAGGGCCGCGAGGGGCGTGAGCTGGCGCGTGAGGCCGTTGCGAACGGTAATGACACTCTGCGGGGGCAGCGTCGGATCGCTGAGCGACTTGTGTGATTCTGAAAAGGCTGTGGGGAAAAGAATGATCTTTGGTTCCAGGATGGGGAGAACATGGCTGACGTTGCTTGTCTCGTAGGCCAACTTGAGGATCGCGAGATGGGTCGACGTCAGCACCTGGTTGGACTCGTCGATTCGGAGGAGGGCGCCGACAACGACTTTGATGGCGATTTGAGGCTGCAGCGGCGTTGTCAGTGCAAGTGGTCGAAGATTTGGATTTATGGGATATGTACGGGAAGAACACTGCCTCGCGACAGTTGTTCCAGGAGATTCAAAAAGGCCGGCCCGACGAATCGAGCCTGAATGACGTCGAATTCGGCCAGGACGCGAATAAGGTACGGATGAAGCTGCTCCGGGGCCGAGTCGGAGCCTCTTGAGTATGCGTAGTCCAAAAGGCCAAGGTATGAGATGGTGTGAACGTCGGGCTGGATGGTCTGTTTGTGTTCGTCAGCCTTTATGATGGCCACGGAGCCTCGCTGGCAACGAGAGATTGGTGGCAGACGAACCTCGAGAAGACTGCCAACGGCGGCGTTTTGCTGCAGCAGGGCGTCGTTCTCCCTGAATACGTCGACGAGGCGGTTCGCAAATCTCCTGGCGATCCCATCGAGCTTCGAGTGGGAGAAGCGTGCTGCGTTGACGGGTGGGTATTCTCGCAGGATGCCGGCCAGCCTGTCCATGGCTGCTGCCCACGGCCAAGGGGTAGTTCTTGATGGATACGAGGGAGAGGGTGTGCTGATGGGAGGTGGTTTGAACCAAGAGCCTTGTAGATAGAAACAGATACAGGATCAGATAACAGGAACAGATAACAGGAACACACCCCACCCCGCGTCTCTGGAACCAATTGATAGCTTCTGCCCGCTTAGATACCTGCTATCTAGCCGCGTCTTCACCTAGGTGACTTCACCTAGGTGAACACCCCACATCATGGAAGTTGGAAGATGCATCACAACCGCCATTTCATTATTATTATTCATTCTTCATTCTTCATTCTTCACTCCTCATTCTTCATCCCTCATTTTCATCAACATGGCCTCTAGCATACCCTCTCCGATCATTCTCCCAGCCGGCGCAGACTTCCATGTCCACCTGCGGGCATCCCCTCTGTCCGCCCTTGTCGTCCCCACCATCCGCCAAGGAGGAGTCAACCAGGTCTACGTTATGCCCAACCTCGTCCCGCCGCTCACCACGGTGGCTGCCGCCCTCTCGTACCGCGAACACCTCATCTCGCTCGGCAGCCTCGGCGGGCCTGTCGACTACCTCATGACGCTCTACCTGCACAAGGACTTGACGCCCGAGACCATCCGCGATGCAGCATCCACGGGCGTCATCCTTGGCGTCAAGAGCTACCCGGCCGGCGTGACAACCAACTCGGCCGCGGGGGTCCACAGCTATGACGAGTTTTTTGACGTCTTTGCCGAGATGGAGAAGGTCGGCCTGGTGCTGAACCTGCACGGCGAGGTTCCCCCGGCAAAGGGTGGCGACACCACGGTTCTGAACGCGGAGGAGAGATTCCTGCCGACCCTGAAGATGCTGCACAAGAGGTTCCCAAACCTCAAGATTGTGCTGGAGCATTGCACGACCAGGCAGGCGGTCGAGGCGGTCGGAGCCTGCGGCGAGAACGTTGTCGGTACCATCACGGCGCACCATCTGTTCCTGACAGTCGATGACTGGGCGTCCGACGTTGTAGGCTTGGTTTGATCTTTCTATTTATTCGCTCGCTAAAAAAAAACATGTGTCCGCAGCACTGCTTCTGCAAGCCGGTGGCCAAGACTCCGGCTGATCGCTTTGCTCTGCTGCGCGCTCTTGTGACGAGCAATGGCAAATTCTTCCTGGGCACCGACTCGGCCCCGCACCCTCTTGGCGCCAAGAAAGGCCCCGGCAAGACCGCCGCCGGTGTCTTTACCCAGCCGCACGCCCTGGGCTACGTCATGACAGCGCTGGACGAGGCCGTCGGGAGAGGCGACGTTCGCGCCGAGGAGATCACGCAGGAAGCACTGGAGGGCTTCCTGGGCGGGTACGGGAGGAAGTTTTACGGGCTGGAAAAGGGCCCATGGATGGGCGAAAAGATCAAGATGACGAGAGACGGGGCGGTGGTGGCCGAGAGCATGGTCAGGGAGGCGAGCGAGGGAGAAGAGCGGCTGGAGGTGGTGCCGTTCAGGGGAGGGGAGAGAACGTGGAGCATCGAGTGGTTGGGTGAGAACGAGGACGAGGACGAGATGGCGTAATGATGAGCATGCCAGATACCGTATATGTATATCTATTCTGTAACTTGTTGGTTGCCTGGCCAGGGCTTTGTAGGATTGGGACAAAAGCCGACCACTATCTGTAGAATTTGATCATCATACCTCATGTGCCTAAGTGATAGGTGTTTTTTTAGCCGAATAAGGAATAGTAAATCCAAAAACGCCAGCTTTCCTCATAGTATCGTAAAGTTCGTCAAATGTCGTGTCAGTAGATGATTTAACTCGAGATGTCTGCCCCATCTTGGAGCGAAGAAGTCATGAGGAGAGCTAGGAAATAATTGAAAAAAATAAACGAGAAAAAGGGTGTGGCTGGTGCTCACTCGCTGGTGTGAAAAAGTGGCATATAACTCTTTGGACAGATTTGAGCTGTCAGCAGAACCAGCAACCAGCAAACAGACAGATAAACGGAATAGTGAGAAGAAAGAGACTGAGAAGAGCGAGAGTGAGAGAGAAGAGAGAGAGAGAAAAAAGAAAGAGAAAAAAGAGAGAGGCAGCCTATACGTGGGAAGGGTCAGTGTCCAAAGCGCCCTCTCGGGCTCAGAATCTAATGCATATCATATTAGACGGCGAGTTCGGTTACTGTCTCGTGCGGCGCGTCCCAATAGCGCCGAAATGGCTACGCAGCGGCGGCGTTGGGGATGGCAATGATGCTGGGCCCGCGAAATTCTGACCGACGACCGGAGCTGCCGACGACACACGCCATTACTAAATGCGAGACGACCATCATCAAGGAGGACACGTACCAGGTGTGCCATGCTCAGCGGCGATTGGGGGCCCAAAACGCGGCACGGCAGGGACGAGCGACAGAGCGTGGGAAGAAAAGACACCGGGGGGCTGACCGGCAGAATGCGGTGCCGCAATGAAACTTGGCGAGTCTGTAGCCTCGCTGGAGTGACAGCCGAGAGATAAGGCTTGGTTCCCGGTGTAGGCGCTCCTCTGACGCGCCGGGGCCGGGAACTCGCACATCAGAGGATACGGGGGGAAACAGCACTGCTCCGCGGGCATTTGATGATGATATACCTGGTTCTCCTGCTGGTGCTGGTGCTGCTGATACTCTCTATTGCCATCCTGACGCGGCGTGTTCTGGATAGCAAAGCGCTGGCAGTCCTGATCGGTGGCTTCGAGGCCGAGCACACGTTTTGCTGTCGCAAGCAAATCGTTACGCCTCCTCTCTGGGAGCAGGAACCAGCGCCTCTCTGGCTCCGGCAGCTTCCTGATCCACTGCGGCAGTCCACTGGACAAGCCGACTTGGTGCTGTGTTTCCTTGTCGAGCGGGATCTCGTGCATGTACTTGCAGCCGCGCTCCTCAAAGGCACAGTTGCCATCGTGAATCCACTTGCAATGCGTCTTTTCTCGTCTGGGGCCTCTGGCGACGATGTTGTCGATTCGTTTCTGGTGGGGGCTTTGTGTCAGTGATATGTATGCTACAAGTGCACAAGTGACATGTGGGATCAGATAAATCGACTGAGGCGGGTTTACCTGAACGATTTCGAAGAACCTGATGTCGGATATGTCGGGGGTGCCAAGGGATTGCTCAAAACAAACTCAGTACCAACGCACGACACAGGGACTCATCCAGAGGAGGAAACAGCAAGAGGTGAACAAGAAAAGGGAGAGGAGGAGAAGGAGGAGGAGGAGGAGGAGGAGGAGGAGGAGGAGGAGGAGGAGGAGGCAGAAAAGAGAAAAAAGAGAAAATAGCTAATTTTATAGGTATTATCTACTA
>JAOYNU010128304.1:0-26906 GCA_026745395.1 Tympanopsis confertula | reverse complement strand
CGAACGGACGGACGGAACGGGACGGGACGGGATAATGGGATAGAATGGGATAATTTAGGGCAAGACGGGACGATTTGAACCAAGATATATATATATATATATATACATATACACACATGTACACACAACACCCTTGGGACCCGAGGAAAATCCCAGAGGGCAACCAACAGATGCAAAGTACCTCGAGACGCTTGAGCGGAAACGAGACCATGGCATGTTTGTATGGTATGGCCAAGGACCGGCACAGACGGGCCGGCCACCGGCTTCACGCCACTATCACGCCGCAAGACGGTATTGACATGACATGCCGACCTGGTCACTGCAGAGATGTACTTGTGGTGGGTGGGGGGAAAGAGTCCTTGGGCATATCGGACAAGAATCGGTCCCATTGTGAGCTTCTAGGCCCTGCGGCATTGCTCCGGTTGTGGAAGCTTGACTGCAACAAGAGGCACGAGACACCGAGACGAGCCCGAGAGGCACTAGATAGAGACTAGAGACGAGACACGACACGAGACACGAGAGATACAAGACCAGAGACAGGAGGACCAAGAGGCACTCTCTGCTGATGGATGCCATGGAGGGACAAGGCTTCGTGACGAGGTTGGCGTACGGATGACATGATAGATGAGCGTGTAGTCTGGACCCGACGAATCCGCAGCCGGCGTCGTCGCCAAGGTCTGGTGTGTTGTGCTGTTGTGCACCGAAACGGGACTGTTCCAGACCGGTTCATCATCACCGGCAAACCTTGCTCAGCCACCAGGCACACCAATCATGCGCAAGCGTCGACTGACTCCACCAAGCTGAACAAGTCGTTGCCCTGCCGGTTCTTGACCGCTCCCCGACGTCGGAGTCGTCCAGCCTCCTCCGAGGAACCCATATTGACTTTGGCGACCATCCATCTGCTGCGACTTTTGTGACGAAAACCTTGCGCGTCGTGTGATGTGATGCTTCACGATGGAATCCCAGATTCGACGAGCCCTCGACTTTGACAAATCAATGTCGCAGACAGATACGGCTGAGCCGGCTCCCCGGGGCAGAGCTCCGACGACTAGCGTGGCACAGGTCGTGCATCACGCGGAGAGAAAAGGATCTTTTTTTTGCCAGACAAGAACGACAAGGTCAAGGGTTCCCGTTCCATTTCAGGCGTCGTCGCTGCCGATTGCACCGAGCGGCCTGTCGGCAGCGTTCCTCGAGATTGATGGTGGGGGCGATAATACCACATTGTCTACCTGGCTGTTGGATCGAGACAGTAATCGGTCCCTTCTGACAGGGGGCGAGAACTGTGTGGCTTTTGCAGTTGTTGGTTCTGTACTGATTGGTCGCGACGCCGAGGTCAAGCCATGAGAATATAGATATGTAGACCGGAATTCTCCAAGTGCGCTCCGTCCTCGAGCATCGAGGGAACGATACACAGCTTTCTGCACAAACTCGATGCGCAGGCTGTCGAGAACCAGCCAAGGACAAATCAGTGCCACGTCAAGTTCGAGCAGGGGGCAACAAAAACAAAAACACGATTATATGTCCATCACGTGACACGAGACGTGACGTTATATCAAATTCGTGTATCCTCATCACGTGACCAGGTCACGTTACTGGCCGTTGTCTACTCTCGCAAATCGCGCCCTCAGCCGGCCCTTGTTGAGGTACCGCAACGTCACATCACCGTTCCAGAACCGCGCCATCTCCAGCGCGTGCGAGCGCAGCGCGTGC
The DNA here is from genome assembly GCA_026745395.1 of Tympanopsis confertula. Taxonomy (NCBI): domain Eukaryota; kingdom Fungi; phylum Ascomycota; class Sordariomycetes; order Coronophorales; family Scortechiniaceae; genus Tympanopsis; species Tympanopsis confertula. The sequence continues at coordinate 25,196 of JAOYNU010128304.1, read as the reverse complement.
CTCGCCATCTCCTGCAGCTCGCAGAGCGCATCCGCCCCGCCGGACGACGTGGCCGGGCCTTTGTCGCCGCCGGCCCGCCTGCACGCTGTTGGGACGATGGGCTCCAGCCTGACGCCGGCAACGCAGATGTTGCCCACGGCCTCGAGCCGGTCCCGGAACTCGCCCAGCTGGCACTGCGCGCAGTTGTCGGCGATCTCGGCGCCCTCCGGCACCGTGCGCTGGTACTCCGCCAGGGCGCGCAGGTCTTGCGGCGCCGCCGACCCGTCAATCGCGTGCGCACAGCCCTTGAACTGCCACTCCATCTTGCAAAACGGGCAGTGCGGCGGCCGGTAGCCGGCGACGGGCGGGCCGCCTGCCTTGAAAAACGCCTCGCGCGGGAGTGCCTGGCTGAGGAGCACCTTGATGCAGCCGTGGCCGACAATGTGCCCGCACGGCATGACGTAGGCGACCTCGTTCCCGCCTCTGTCCTTGTCCTCGTTCCCGCCTCTGTCCTTGTCCTCGCTGTCCTCGCTGTCCTTGCTGTCCTTGCTGTCCTCGCGCCGCCGCAGCGCGACCCTGCTCTCGCCCGTGAAGTGGAGCTTGTCGAAGCATATCACGCACCTCATCCGAAGACGGCCAAAGTCTTGGTCGGACCTCAGCTGCGCCTTGACCTGCGGCCAAAAGGTGCCATCGATAGGACCAGAGGAAGCCTGGTCCATAGTGCCTGCATAGACCTTGTCTGCAAATGAGGTTTGTCTGCGTTTGATCAGAGAATCACACTTTATCGTGAACGAATTCGTTCAACATGGCGAAGGATTCGACGCCATAATTAAATCAAGTTATATGGACTGACCTTTGGACACAAAGACGGCCTCGCCAAAGGAGCGCCAAAGAAACTGCCCACCAAAGCGCTTTCGAGTTCCAGGTCTTTGTCTCTTTCTGAATTAATCAGGACTATTATCTGGAATACCTAAGGCCAAATAACTGAGATGAGGAATAAAACTTTTATAAAAGTGTTGTCGGGTAAATATTATCAATAGAAAATTAAACAAAAAAACAAAAACTTATACCGAGTCACTCGAGACCGCATGAGTTGATTTGACCTGAACAGAAAACTCTTGATTCGACTAACACCTGGACCTGACCCTCGACAATTAACTGGCGCCGACCTGACCGGGACTCCATGCCTTCCTGTCCCTGGCGGTCGTGTCCCGGCACTATATATCCCTGGCGGCCATTCCTGGTAAATGTCTAGATACATGTTATCGTACATGCGGCTTCTCGGGCCACAATATATAACGCCATCAAAGCCAACGCCACAAATGCTGACACGGTATCCGCCTGGCCGACGACCTGGCGCCAGACTCGTAGCGACGCAACTCCATGACAGCTCGCAGCACTTTTGCGCGGCTCTCGCCCATGACACCGGTTGCGCCATGTCCCCAGGCGCAGTGACACGGCCGTTTAGATGTTGCTGTGGCGGGGCCTCTTGCGGGCACTGCCGGCGCCGGCCGACGGGTGCATCTTCTCGTTGCGCTCTCTCTTGAGCTTCTCGTCGAGGACGCGTGCTGTCCAAGGGGGCACACGGGTTAGAAGAAATAAAAATAAAAAAAGAGAGAAAGGACCTGCGACCGACTTACTGAGGACATCGTAGCCAAACTGGGGGTACTCGAGGCACAGGGCGCGGAACTCGTCCTCGGCCTCTGCGCGCAGCGTGTGCGAGCGCGTGGCCCAAAAGTTTGCGACGGGCGCGCGCACAATGGTGTCGTCGGGCGTCGTGTACGCGTAGACGTAGCGGGCGTAGGCAATCTCTCCTTTGGCCGTCGAGTTGACGCAGTGGATCTTGGAGCTGGCGAGCGTCTTGAGGCTGTTGACGCCCCACTTCTCGGCCAGCGTGTACACGCGCGCGTGCTTGAGAAGCTGGTCGCCAGACTCGTCGACCGAGGGCAGCGACGGATCCTCTTCGAGCGTGCGCTGGCCGGAGAGCTTCTTGGGGAAATATTCTCCCGTGTAGAGGTACTCGAGGAAGCAGCCGACCGCATCGACGTTTTCGGTGGGCAGTTGAATCTGACGGGGCTGCGAGATGTTAGCAATAATAAAATAATGATGAAATAATAATAAAATAATAAAATAACAATAAAATAACAATAAAATAACAATTAATTCAACATTGAGAAATGTGCAAAATTTGATAATAAAATCAAGTGCGCCGTCGCAAAACACCATCAAAGCGAGATGGTGCCTGAGCTGCCAGGCGCATCACGCGATACTCGACGCAAGGTTGTGCGCACCGTGGTGGATACATGGTGGAGAAAACAGATAGATGGCGAGATATATAAATGTGTATATAAAGAGAAAAGGCCCGCTCACGCCGCCATCGTCAAGGTCGGCGCACTTTGCGCGCAGGTACGGGCTCTGGGTGAGCAGAGACTGGTGCGCCGAGAGAATCTGCTGCGCATCGCCATCTCCGATAACGAGCGTGATGATCGGGCTCATCAGATATGTGACGAAGCTTGTCCTCGGGTTGACGAGCGTGGTGTCGGCAAAGGGCAGCTCGGCGCCCTGGGCGGCATTGTTGTCGGCGCTCTCGTCGGCGTCGGCGTCGGCGGCGCCTTGGACATTTTCAACCATCTCGACATCGCCGGCCTGGGTCGAGGGGACATCCTCTGCCGCGTCCTGGGAGTCGGCCATTGCGACTGATTTGGGTCTGATGGAGGCTATTCGGTTATTGGTTGGTTATTGGTTGGACAATTGCATCTGCAATAAAATACAAAACTAACGAAACGGTGCGAGGAGGAAGGCGCGACGCGACCAACTAACCAGCGTCAAATCGCAATCGATGCAACTACAAGAGCGTCGGAAAAGTCGCGCGAATTATACGAGAAATCAAGAAGATAGGCAGAGTAAACAAGTAAATAAATAATATCGTAGCCGAAATATACATGTCCGTATCCGTACCTCTGCAGCGCAGCTCGGCACGTCCACCTGCCTGCATTGGACAATATATTGTATGTATATACCGTACAATATACTGTATATATACATGTATACATGTTATATAATCAACAAGACCCCCCTTATAGTGATGAACAGCTTCGCTGATGAATGGTCTTTTATCATCCGTAATTTACAAAGAAAAATCCTTTAAAGAAATAACCCCCAATATTTCACCTGCGGATGAGTTGCATCGTCTGGCCAACGTGACGAGCAAGGACCAGACGCACGGCGCGCAAAAGACGTGATGAACCATTCCTGGTTCTCCTGTGGAAACTGACTTGGGGACAACAAAAATTACATAACACTCAACTAATCCAAGAAATCGTATATGTATATAGTGGCAGGCACGTGAAATGATCGCTCCCCACGGTCGTTTCACGTGCCAGGGGAATATTATAAAATTCAAACATCTGCCTTCGATATAAATATTAATTGGGCTCTTGGCACCCCCGAGTTTGCAGCCATTGCATGGAGGGAGTACCGGAGCGCTGGGACGCGCCCTTCACCACCAGCCTCGCCTCCTTGCTGCCTTGGTTATGTACATACAACATACCTGAAATCATCTTGCCTCAAAGCAAATCCGCAACTCCTCATGTACAAATGGCCCCGATCGCTAAAGATACAACCAAGACATGTGGCTCCAGGTTCAGATGCATATGATGAGTAAGTTAGCATGATCTTGCGCGCAACGAAATCACAACGACATGCTCAGCGAAGCCCTGGCGCTGAAGCGCCTCGGGCGCCCGCTTCTCCTGAACGCCAGGGCCCTCTCCTCCTCTTCAGCTCTTGCCTGCATCGCCTTGAGCGTTTCCGGAATCAGCCGTGGTCTGGCTCTGGCGCTGGCGCTCCGTGTTCCTCCTGCGCCTCCGGCGCGACCCTTGCCCCTGTCGTCGTCGTCGTCTGTGTGCTTTGCCAAGACTGGTATCTTGCGCCTTCTGATTCTGGCCTCGTCTTCGGCGTCCAGGAACCGGTGCACGGTTCGATGGTCAAGGACCCGCTCCTCGTCGTTGGGACTGGCCTTCTCCGTCTTGGGCCACACGTAGCCGTAGAGCTTTGAATGACGTTCGCAGCGAGGGCACGCGCTGCGCGTGAAGTAGGCGTCGGTCTGCACGAAAGCCGTGTTGCAGACCGTGCAGTGTATCCAGGCCATCTCCGGCTGCGAAAGCAGCAGCGGCGTCAGTGTGTAGTCGCCAGGCACTCGCGCACCCGTGACGGGCGGAGTGGTGGCCTTGTTATAGACGCGGCGCTTGTACTTTTGCCGCGGGGGTCTTGCCACGTCGACCGCGTCGGCCGCGGGCTCGTCGCAAGCCTCGACGCTGACCAAGACTCGAGGCTGTGTCTGGCTCGCCGCCGCCGACGCAGCAGCAGCAGCAGCAGCAGCAGCAGCAGCGTTTAGCGTTTGTTGCAAGAGCATCGGCGTGACGCCATCTCCAACTGTGGCAGCTGACGCGACGGCAACGTGACTGAAGGCCAGAGGGACAAAGGGGATCGTGTTGCCGAGGCAGTAGGCCCTGACGTCTTCCATATCCTCCCGCGTAAAAGCTGGCGCATTACTCGGAGCTGACGAGGGGGGAAGCATCTCGGGCTCGGGAGAAGGCTTCTCCAGCCCGGATTCCGGCGGCGAGGTCGCGTCTGTCAGGGCCCCGTCGCCCGTCTCTTGGCTGGATATCGACGTCGCTCTCTCCGAGGTGTCTGAGGAAGCAGCGCTGTCCGGCAGATGGGCGACATAGGGCTCGTTGGGCCCGGTCCGAGTCCTCTTGGTCGGCGTGATGGGCGGCGTCGTTGCGTCGGCACTCCTCTTGACTCCCGGGCTCAAGGCTTCGGGATACGGAGAGATGGCGGCGTCAGCAGCAGCGTGGAGCGAATGCCTCGAGGCGGAGGAAACCGCATTCGTGCTCCTGGGTCTTGTTTTGAGTATCCTCGGCCGCATATCAGGTGCCACCGAGGGCGTCCGTGACGAGTCGGCCGTCGAGTCCTCCCTCCTCCCCCTCATCCTCCTCCTAAGGGCATAGCCCAGCGGCGACGACGACGATGACGACGACGACGACGACTCGTTCCCGGCCTTGCCCGACTTGGCAGCGGCTGCCCGGGCTGCGGCCTCGGCCTCGGCCTCGCCCTCGCCGCCGGGAGCCCAGCCGTTGACCCGCGCCTTCTCGCACGTCCGACACAGGCAATCACAGTTGTATTCGCCAAAGTAGTGGTCGCCGTACGTGACGGTGATCTCCTCGCCGACGTCAATGTCCTGGGTTGCCACCACCTCGATTCCGGAATGGACCGTCGTCATGAGCTTGGCGTTGGCGCGGCAGTCGTGGTTTGCAAAACGCGCCGGGCCCATAAAGAGGCTCATGGTGCGGTTGCGTGAGCTGACGACGATGCTAAAGTTTCTCTTCTTGTCGGCCAGCTCACGCTCCTCCTGGGGCGTGATCATGACCGAGATGCCGGCGAGGTAGCGGATCGTCTCGTTGCGGCGAATGTAGCGCCGCGCCGTGACGCTGGCCTCGTGCGACACGATTGTGTACCGGTTGGTCGAGTTGACCTCCCAGGGGCAGTCGGGAAGGTAGATCTGGATGTAGCGGCGGAGGTGGCGGCGGAAGTCGGCCTGCTCGGCCGGCGTGTTGAGAGAAGCCTGGAACTTGCGAAGGCCGTCAGTCGCAAGGAGGCCGGCCTCGGCGGCGTCGACATCTTGGTTGATGATGGCCTCGTTCTGGATGATTTTTACGATCTCCTCCTCGCGAATGCCTCTGGATGGATGGTAGGCAGCCCTGTTCTTGGGGATTTTTGTCCAGTAGTAGACCTAAGGCGCGAAAACATGTGAGCGAGCCGAGCCGAGCATGGACGAGCACGAGCATGGACGAGCCGCCGTCAGAGAAACGGTCGTTCATGATGATTTGCAGATCCCCAGTGACATACATGATCGACAAGCGCATCCGTCAGGATATCGTCGTAATTGCCCAATTGCTTGAAGGTGAGGGTCTTCTTCTTGGCCGCGGGTGGGCGAGGCATATTGCCCAATAATTATTTTTTTCTTTCTTCTTTCGCCAAACAACTCTTGTTTGAGACGGTGACAATGAGGAGGTATTCGGCGGGAGAAAGAAACCAAGTACTCGAGCGATGAACGAAATCGGATTCGACCTCACAAAGAGTGGGTGGTGCCAAGGTCACAAGTTGTTAGGAGGTGGGAGGGAGGAGGGAGGAGAACCTTTGGGACAGAAAAAGAGAACAAGACGCCGGGATTAGATGCAAGTAAGCAAGCAAGCAAGCACAAGAGACCCAAAAAAAATCGGCAAGAGAAGGAGAGAAGGAGCGGCTGAAGGAAGGAGATAAATATAAGCAAATGCCTTGACGTAAAGGGGAGATCTCGGAGTAATGAGGGACGGAGTATCGTTTTGCCAAGAGCGAAAAGAAGAAACGACTAAAACGCAAATCGGGCTAATGTACCACGGCTAAGTGTGATGGGTGCGGAATCCCATAAAGGGGAATCGTGAGGCGCGAGAAGGAGAAGAGAAGAGGAAAAAAAAGAAAAAAGAAGAATAAATAGAAAGATAAAATAGAAAGAGAGAGAGAGAGAGAGAGAGAGAGAGAGAGAGAGAGAGAGAGAGAGAGAGGTGGAGAGAGAGAAATAGAGAGAAAAAAACAGAGAGATTCCCTCAGTCAGTCAGTCAGTCAGTCAAGTCAGTAGTCAGAGAGAGGCACGATAAACGATAAAGTCGCGGAACGAGGACGAGCAACGGTTGCTTGCTTGCTTGAAAGTGGTGGTGTCGTCGTTCCCTACGTTCTTCCATCCCTTCCCTCCCTTCCCCAGTGCTCTCGTCCGCATGAGGCGCAGCTCGGCGTCATACCACACGCTATAGGAATTGGCCCCCAAGGGTTATCGAGAGGAAGCCGTTGCTGGGAAGCTGATCAGGAGGGAGGTGGTCTGGGGGCTGCAAACAAACAACTGGCATGCACAAAACATACACATACGGATTGCCCGTTACTAATAAGCTTGACGGCCCGCCAAGCACATCCAAGTCTTCTCTGCTTACGTAATTTATAACCTTTGGGAACTTTTTCCTTCATCAGCAGAACAAACTTCGGCGATCAAGGCCGGCTCAAGGTCGAGAAGCTTCCCATCATGATCCAACTCAAGGTCCGTAGAGTCATCCAACCCACCCGAATGCTCCGCCCCTTACTCAACTGACCCCGCTGGCCGTAACGTGTCAGACCCTGCTCACATGCATCGACAACTCTGGTGCCGCCATTGTCGAGTGCATCCAGGTCGTCGGCAAAAAGGCCGCAGCACGAATGGGTATGTGGTCGGGCCAGAGCAATGCCATCCGTCGTCTTCCTACAACAAGCTAAGGGCGTACGTGAGCATAGGCGATCGGATCGTGGTCGTGGTCAAGGAAGCCAGGGGCGGCCTCACACCCGGCCTCCTCTCAGCCGCCAACAAGGTCAGGCGCGGAGACATCCGCCATGCTGTTATTGTCAGGACCCGGGCCCCCATGCAACGGCGAGACGGCAGTACCATTCGTTTTGACGACAACGCCTGCGTGCTGGTCGATAAGGCCGGCGATCCCGTCGGGAGTCGCGTTATCGGCGTTGTGGGACAGGAACTCAAAAGGAAGAACTGGACAAAGATCCTCTCGATGGCGTCAACAAATGTTTGACATGGAGCCAACAGCCCATGGCCATGAATGTGATAGATATAGTTTGGCCGAGCCAACAGCGCCGAGGATAGAATACTGCTTGTTTCTGATTATGTACATACACCCTTTTTGTAAGCCTGTCTGTCTGTCTGTCTGCCTGCTTGTCTGTCTGCCTGCTTGTCTGAAATCCACGCGGTATCCACAACGGCGCAATTGCCCTCGTGCTCTTCAAGGCACATGCCTCCTATCCTCTCTCCCCCCCAGTTCTTTATGCTCCACAATTATTCCATCAACGCCGATAAATGCTCTCTCTCAAGTCGTCCCAGCTCGTGCTTGCCGTTTACACACTTCGTCTTCGATGGTACTACTGGAAGATGAATCCACAATCGCAGCATACATAAAACAGTTTCTGCGTGAAGCGAGGTTAGACACGTTCGGAAAGGAGCGAAAGTAATAATAAAAAAAAACAGTAAAAAAATTTAAAAAAAGACACCAGAACCAAGCCTCACCATTCCCGTTTCCTCGCTGCGTTGCGGGGCTTGGAAGAAAACAGCTTCTTCGTGCCGGCACTCGGGGCAGAGCTTGTTTGCGCGTGGCAGCTAGATCAGGATGCATTTGTCGTCAGTCAGCAGTTGTGGAACAGGTTTGGACTTGTGTGAGAAACAATCCATCCACATCCTGCTACCATATAGCTCAACCACCCCGTCTCCGAGGAGAGGAGAGAGAGTTGTATATGTGTGGGTAGCGTCTCTGTCTGTGTGTGGTGTATGCCTGTGTGGTGTATGCCTGTGTGGTGTATGCCTGTGTGGTGTTGTGCCTGTGTATGTGCCTGTGTATGTGCCTGTGTGTGTGTGTGTGTGCCTATGTGTGTGCGTCCATGTGGTGTGTGTAGTGGCTGCTTAGCATGCAGATAGCGGGACCCTGAACTCAGTGTCGGTCGGTGAGACGGCCATTTCGGACTCGGGCTCCTCGTCATACTCGGCAAACGGGTCGTCGTCGAACATGGTGACATCCAGAGCGAGTTTGCCGTCGTCGACAAAGTGCCTGTGTGCCAACGGCCTGTGGTGTTCAAGGGTCGAGGCCTGCGACTGATCCGTATGCGACTCCGTATCGGGACTATCGAGGCACAGTTGGAACTCGAAGCGGCTGAGAGTGGTCGGGTCGGGAGGCCCGTCGGTGGCGCCCAGGGACGGAGATGGGCCGGAGCAGCACGAGCAGATAATGGGCAGACCACAAATCATGCAGAGAACAGCAGCACAGGACGAGGGATTCTCAAGGCCACCCACCGTCGGGTCAGATACAACGTCAGGGGTGACACCGGCCTTCTCGCCCTGGATATTGTTGACAACGTTCCGGAAGACGCATGATGATTTGGCCTCCTCGGTATACTGGCAGGTCCGGCACGTGAACTGGAGCGTGCGCGTCTGCTCGTCCTCCTTTGGGTAGAGCATGTTGGAGCACTCGGAACAGAAACGGAATGTGATCTGCTTCAACTCCTTCTTGTCGCCCAAGTCCGACATGTCTGATGTCGGCGACGCCATGTCGAATGAGTTTTTGCGAGAGAAAAAAATTCAAATCAAGAAAAGAAGAAAAGAAAAAAGAACAAGATCGACACGACGTGCTCGATTGGGGTTCGTGTGGTTGTGTTGTTTGTTGTGGTTGTTATGCAATGTGCGGGTGGTTGAGGAACGTGGAAAAAGTGATGATGATGATGATGATGGGGGAAGAGGAGGAGAGGGGGCAAGAGAGTCGAGCAAAGTCAGGCTTTGGTCGTTGTGGTTGGTTGGGGGGCCGAGCGTTGTCCTGGTGGTATGTCGGATACGCAGAAAGGGGAAGGGAGGTGGTTCGCACAAAATACTGATTTGTGATTGGTATTGCTGGAGATGGGTCTTGAGCTCGAGGTCTTTGAGCGTTTCAATTCAAGAGCTCGTAAAAGAGAGGATGAAAGAGAACAAAACCTCGGTGGTGAATTTGTGTCTTTTGGATGATTAAATATGTTTGTTTGTTCTCCCGTCTTGTGATGTCAGGTGGCGGCCCGTGATTACTTAGTGTTTGATCACTTGGCTTCCTTTCCCAGATGACTCAACGCTCGCCGTCTCCAACAAGCAGGCTGAGTTTTTCGTTACTACGGCAGTGCTCGGCCGTGGGAAGGCTATCTGTATTCATAGGCTTCAAGCCGTGGAAAGGTTATCTGTGTTCAAAGTACATGTATACACAAGTCTTGTGGCTGCTTTCTGCTTTTGCCACACAGCACGAAGTATCTATGAGGTCGTGATCTCTGTTTTTTTTGGTTCTCAAAATAAGTGGGGCCATGCCTGACTAATCGCATGGCTCATAAACTAACTAGAGCTTCGTTGCTGTGCTGTGACGTTGGCTCGGGCACCTGACGACCAAGGACCAAGGACCAACTTATCCAGATAGAGACTCTACTCAACTCTCAACTCCTCCTTCCGCAGATGACTTGTATCATCATCATCTCGAATCCACTGCTTGTGGCCACTCATTCGTCATCTCGCTGTCACCGCTCCCTCATCGAGGCCGCCAAAGCCTAATTGTCCCAAAGCGACCACACACCTCCTCTGCTCAGCTTCCAATCCATCTGCCAACAGCCCCTCCTTTTCATCCAAACACCAACCATGGTGGGTGCCCGGCTATGATGGATGGCACACGTCTTTGCTTTGCCCTTGCCTTGCCGTGATCCCTTGATGGACGATCAAAACTAACCACAAACCCTTCTCCCCCCCCATCAAGGCTGATGCAAACACCGAGCCCGTCACCGGGCCCGTCACCGAGCCTGCCAACGAGCCCGCCAGTGAGCCTGCCAACGAGCCTGCCAACGAGGCCTCTCCGGATGATGCCTCCGAAACCGGCCTCCCCCCCGACTGGGAGGTCCGCCACAGCCGGAGCAAGCACCTTCCGTACTACTTCAACAATGCCACCAAGAAGTCGAGCTGGGAGCCCCCAGAGTCCTCCGACACCGAGAAACTGAAGGTCTACATGGCCAAGCACCACACAGTGACTGCCGTCGCCGCTACTGTCGACGTTGCCGCTGGCAAAATCCGCGCCGCGCATCTGCTGGTCAAGCACAAAGACAGCCGCAGGCCATCAAGCTGGAAGGAGGTGAGTCGTGGCTTTCATATCGCGTGACCCCCTCCCTCCCTATACCAGGCTCGCCCCGTGGTGCTGATCTTGTTTTGTCCCTATTCCCATGCATAGCCCAAGATCACACGTACCGAGCAGGAAGCCATGGCCATGATCAAGGAGCACGAGCAAAAGATCAAATCAGGCGAAATAACCCTCGGCGAGCTTGCAATGGTCGAGTCGGACTGCAGCAGCGCCCGCAAACGCGGCGACCTCGGATACTTTGGCAGGGGCGACATGCAGAAGGAGTTTGAGGATGCGGCCTTTGCCCTCAACCCCGGAGAGATCAGCGGGGTCGTAAAGACTGCCAGCGGACTACATATAATCGAGAGGTACGTCTACGTCTACGTCTTTGATCCGGCCGCACATGCATGGAGACGCAGGAAACGGAAGCAGAGGCATAGGCGTGCAACCCGGCGTGAAGCTCTCACGAGCTGCCATGCAAGCACAGAACAGGCCCCGCAGCACGAACGCTACGTTGCTCGGCATCTGTCTGGTGCGAGGGGAACGCTGCCCTTGCTCTCTGGTGCAGAATCCTACATCTATGAGACCCGTTTGTTTGGCTCGGCGCCTTGGGGGTCCTTGGGGGGTTTGTTTACTTGGGCTTGGTGTTGCCTACAATCACGCCCCTATTCCCGGTCACAGCGCATGATTGCCGTGATAGAGATGGCTAACCAAGTGTCCTGCAGACTCGAATGAGCGAAAGCATACGACTGTGGAAGTAAAGGTGTCAAATGGTATGAGAATCAGGCCGGTGAATAAGCAAGCTGTATTGTATCTATATATCGATCCATCTAACTATTTATTTGAGTGTCTGTCTGTCTATCTGTCCACCCGTCTATCCGTCCGTCTGTCTATCTGACTGTCCATCTGTTCATTCATACATCTCTGCCAACTTGTACCCATCCAGTCTGCGTGCCGAGTTCCATGACCGCGACCAGCCACCAGGCCTGAAACCATCTCAGACACAGGATTACAGACAGATTTCTGCTGGACTTGGTTTCGATCCGCCAAGTCAGCTTCCACCGACCGCGCCCCGCTTCGAGCAGTTCATGTCTTGATATCGCATGTTCTTGGCTCTTGGCCCTTGCCCTCCCTCGCAAGGCTCGGCAATGCAAGGCGGAGGATGATGTAGTCTTTATTGTGTAGGCTGTAAGCCTCGATAGTCTTGCCTGACCGTACCGCAATGTGTCCAAGTCATTAGAGAATCGATTCGCATTCTGCAGTAAGCAATACGGGGAGAGTCGCCATAGATGCCTACCTACCTGCCTATATATATATACAGTCCCCTGACACGTGAAACGATCGCTGTATGGTCGTGGGAGCGATCGTTTCACGTGTCTCCCCACGGTACATATTGATTATTGATCCTAATTCGGATATCCGACTGAGGCCCAACAGTTAACACGGCAGGACGCGATAGAGAGGCATCTATGACGTCTTATTATATCCTCTACCCCCTTTTAAACACGGTAACCATCACATTCATATTATAAACTTTATATGTGCCAGTGTGGTAAATAATACAAAAAAACATACACGCACTCGATATATCGACGCGGACGATGTGACATCTCGTAATCGTAATCGTATGTATCCCTCAATTATTTTATCAACCCATACCAATCTAAAGGACTTGCTACCGAATCGCGCCCATGAACCTCCCACTGGTAAAAAGATACCAGATCCTAACCGTCTATCAGAGGACGCAACAAAGATAAAAAGAAATAAAGAGGAAAAGACTAAACCCAAATGCCCATACAAAGGGATTCCACACCCACCCATGTTCCATGAATTCGAGTGCCGTCTTGTCCTCGTCCTCGTCGTGTTTCCGGAATGCGAATGCTATGTATCCTGGGCGATATCGTCTGTTTTTTAATATTTTTTACGAGTCCTCAAGAAGGACATGGGGGATCAATCAAAAGAAGAAGGGGACAAAAAAATTGGCAAGAAAATTCACAACGAATAGAATAGGAGAGAGGCGAGACTCGCGAATACAAAAAGAGGGCACAGTATTGAATCTACAAGACTGCGCTGCCGCCCATGCCGTGCACGCCCCCATATGTCAAGGACATGCTGAATGCAAAAAGACAGACAGACAGACAGACAGACAGTGGTCGTCATCTGCCGTTGGTAATCCTTGGTTCTCTCGTACTATATCTCGATTCTCCTCCAGTGTCATGAGGCGCCGCCATCAAAACACCCACGCGCTACCAGGGCGCAGGGCGTCCATGTATGAAAAAGGTCGTGTCGCATAATGAATGGCCAGGTTGCGCTGTAAGTTGCCGAGACAAAGTGCCCCAACAACTGCAACACGATCCAAAAGACAAAGCCTCCCCACCCTCAGGCTGCAAGCCCCTGTATGATATGGGGGAAGGGACCGATGCACGTAAATATGACGGTCATGACGCCAAAGATGGTCATGGTAAGAGCGGCGAATGGCGCCGAGCGAGCCCTGTGGGCGTACAGGTACGCGACTCCCATGGCTGCACCGTTGACCCCGACCGTGACACCTGCTGCCGAGATTATAGGCCCATCCTTGTGCGTGTCTTGGCTGTGCTCTGCGCTCTCATTTCGACGACGACGATCCCGGCCACTGACGGCACCGGTGACGATGCCTTGTTGCGGCTGCTGGGAATCTGGCCCATGTTCCAGATCATCGTGTGGCGGCCCCGTTTTCGCCTTGGCAGAAGTCATGATGCGGGTGGTGCTGCTGCTATAGTCTTGCTGCTCGGACGGCACTCCAATGAGCCGCGGTATGAATGGATAGATCCACTGGCCGATGATGCCGTTGCTCACAACCACGGCGGCGTTGACCATCATGTTTCCGCCCAACGCCTCCATGGCCGGACGTGAGAGCGCCAGAGTTGTGCTTCGTGCCGCAAAGGCGAGCGCCTCGGGCCCGGGAAGTCTGACGGCGTGACGGGCTACAAGCGTGGAGACGTACACGTTGAACACGGCGGCGCAGGCAGACGTGAGAACGGCAGCGAGGCCGGCTCTCGAGGCGAGCTGGTGACGGCACTCGTAAAGTTTGAACCCCCACGAGACGATGCCGCATTCGAGAAGAGCAAGCGCCGCATCGCCGGCCCCGAACCAGTCTGGATTTCCCTCGGGAAGGCCAGCGATGCCGACGCGGTAAGATAGCAGCGCCGACACAGAGGTGCCGCTGCTGAAGATGGCAAGCGTGTCCCTGGAGCCTGGGTCTGCGCGTACTTTTGCCTTGATCTGGGTGTAGCCAATCATGAATCCGGCCGTGAAGAGAACCGGGTTGATCAGCGTGGCAAAGAGGCTGGCCGCGATAAACAGGCCGCCTCTGCGCTTGGTCCAGTCGCCAGTAGGCCTCAGCGACGCTTGCAGTTCGTTGGCACAGATCCAGAACAGGCACAGAAAACCAAAGTCCAGTGGTCGGTCCTCCCTGATGGTGGCGACGAGAGGCAGTCCCAGGAGCAATATGAAGAGCGACGTCAGGATCAAGTATCGCTGCGAAGAGAGCAGACTCATCATGCGGTCGCCAAGGCGGTCGCCCAGGCTCGTGTCGTGAACCGGGCTCGGCAAACGGAGAATCAAGAGCCGGGAAGCCGCCGCCAGCCTTGCGGCGATCCCCGGGTTCGTTGTGTCAATGTTGCAGGCCATCTTTGGTGTGGTGGGAGAAGATGCCAGGCCGGCTCTGGTGGGAGAGTGTGGAGCTGTCGGGTTGCGGCCATGGGCCAGATCGGCTTTGTTTTCAACAGAGGATGATGCACTTGAAGGATAGGTTGTCGTCTCGTCGAGGGCTGCTGGCGTGAAGGGCGAGGGGCACTCGGCGGCTCTTGACTCGGTCTTTGGTGTGGCTGCACTGCCGGAACGTATCGACCGGGGCGCCGTCGGCGGCGGGTTGAGAGTGCTGCCAGCGAGGCAGGACTCGGGACACAAGCTCGGAGAGTGCCATTGACCGCCCTGGCGCCGCGCTGTGGGGGGGACGTCCTTGTCCAGGATGGTTCCAAAGCCTGGCCATGCGTCCGCCATGGCAAGGATTGGAAGACAAGAGAACAGCAGCTGCCAGGCCGAGGCCATCAGGAACACCACTGGCCAGCAGATGACGTTGGTGGTTACTATCACGATTTTAAACGGTAAGGATGCAGCCAGGCAGGCAGTTAAAGGGAGAGAGAGGGGGACGATGAGCAGAGGGGAGGGGAGACGGCACTTACTGGTTGCAGCTATGATCTTGGAGATGCCGGTGCCATCCAGCCTGGGCTCCCTGTTGATCATGACAAGCGGTATCGTGAAGCACAGGCCCAGGTTCCGGTTCAAAAAGTCAACCTGCGGCAGATCAGCCTTTGGTGTTTGTTCACCATGAGTCCAAGTGTACGTACCTTGTCTATGATATGGGATGTATAGAAAGCCTCGGTGCCGGCCCACATGACTCCAAGAACGGACATGGCCAGGAATACCAGAATCATGGTGCATATTGGACCCAGGAACTCGACCGTGCCGTAGTGGAGGACAGTCCGGACACCCCATATAACGAGAAGGAAAAAGATGCACATGACGGCCGTGGACATGAGCACCCACATCATGGCGATAACCGCCACCAGGCCGCGCCTCAGCTTACCGGCCATGTCTTGGCCAATGGCGGCGGGCCGGACGCTGCTCCAACAGGGTGGAATGGTGTGTGGTCAGGAGTTTGTGGCAGGTCCTGATGGCGACTAATCACAAACGAGTGACGGATATATCGAGAGCGAGAGGCGGGCATCGACCACCACTACTCGAGAATCGATATGAAGAAGAAGGCCGGTTTTATTCTCTGACCTGAGCTTGACCGAGGGCCGATGTCGGCTGGCAGTAGAATGTGGTTGGGTCCGCTGATATCTATATCGGTGGTTGGATGGCTGGATGGATGGATGGATGGATGGATAGATCGATGCTCTGAGGACGGGACTTTGGAAAAAAAGAAGAAAAAAAAAAAAAACAAGAGGCGTATCAGAGCCAGGTTGGAATCGGAATCTATGCAAGCGTACGGCTCGAGCATCACATGGGTCGATGCAACATGATATGCTCGAGGGCCCAGGATGGGGATGGGACGTGGTGCATGAGGAGTGCCGAAGAGTGTTTTCGCGGCTCAGCTGTCTATCTAGCCTGCGAGATGGAGTAGACCGAATTGCCGGAGAGACATAGCCAGGGCAGTGAGTGAGTGAAGGTGTCTGGTTAGGCCAGCCACAGTTGCTGTTCGCGAGTGCTCGCAGTGAAGCAGGTACATGCACACCAACAAAGAACAGACGCTGAGGGTGACGAATCGGCAGGGTGGCGAATCGACGGGTAAAAGGGCCCTGAAGTTGAACCTCCGCAACCTGGATTTGACGTAATCCCCAGGCCTTGCTGCCCAAGGGGGAGAGAGAGTGCGGTGTGCGGTGTGCGCTCTGAGCTGGCCGTGTAGTCGGCTAGCCGTTCGCAGATGCTGTTTGCAAGGCGCTTTGGGTACGGATTCGCCGGATACAAGCAGGTTCGGGGAAGGAGGATCCATGTACTTGTATTCGTTGGCAAGGTGTGCGATGGTGGCCAGGAAACGGAGGAGCCAAGGCCAGGCAGGCAGGCAGGCAGACATGCAAGTTTGAGAACACGAGCGCGAAGAAAGACAAACAGAGCATCTACAAAAGAGTGCGCCGGGTGCGCCGACAAGCCAGCGAGCTCTCGGTGAGCTGGGTAGTTGAAATAAAGGACGATACACTTGCGAGTAGAGAAGAAGCCGAGTGGAGGGTCCAGGCCGCATCCACGACAGTGATGCTAAGAGTCAAACAAATGAGAATGTGACCCAGATAGGGAGACCCGGCGAGGGGCGTAGGTTGGAAATGGCTGAGCAGGTACTTGGGAGTGACTGTGATGTGTTAAAAGCAAAGACACAATCAAGAGACAAGCCGTAGCGCAAACAAGCCAGCCACGGCCCGAACATTGACCAGCATACATGTATATATATGTTTATATATATATATATATATATAAACATGTATATCCTTTTGGCCCCGACCAGTCGGTCGAGCAAAAGGCAAGGCCCATTCTTTGTTGGCAGCTGTCTGTGTCATCGGCAGGCCAGTCCGGGTGTACGGAGCCGACGGGAACGATGGGTGGGAAGGTGAGTGATTGCCATAGTCCTGCATGTTCCACATTCAGTGATGCTGTCGCTGGCTTTGTGTGTGACGGGTTCGGTTGTGAAGTCATATAAACACGGTGGGGGAGGCGGGTATTTTGGGCAGATCAACACGTACATATCAAATGGTGGTGCCGGCGGGCCTTTCAGCAGTCTTGGATGAGCAACGTTTTCAGCATGATACGAGAGATGAGAGGGAGGGAGAGGGAGAGAGAAAAAGAAAGAGAGAAAGAAAGAGAGAGAGAGAGAGAGAGAGAGATGAGGAATGCGTGGATGGTGTGCTTGTTCTGTTGTGACACCTCAGAGTCCTTGGCTGGCTTGGCTGGCTCGAAGGCTCGAAGGCTCAAAGGCTTGAAGGCTCGTAGGCTCGTAGGCTCGTAGGCTTGTAGGCTTGTAGGCTCCCTACATCTCCCAGGCTGCGAAGCAGCCTGTGAGCCCCGCCCTTCCTTTCCGCAACACCGGGGACGGGCCATCTCGCCTGGTGATCGGATGCGCGATGCAACGGCCCACAGCCCACAGCCCACAGCCTACGGCTCAAGGCCCACGGGTGAGGATGGGGCGTCAAACGGAGACCAGCCCAAGGGGACGAAACACGAACAGGCGCCGGTGGCTGCGCTTGGCTCGTGCATATCGCCCAGAGTGGCTTGATGACGAACAGGCCGATTACCAGATCAATGTGACGTACGAAAAGCCCGTGAGAAGGCCCCTTTTGACTGTTGTCGGAGGGGAGCATAGAGGACATCAAGACCGCCCACCGATGGGCTTTGTGGCACTTATGCGGGCTGGGATACCGGCATCATGCTCGGACTTGGGCTCCCAACGGCCCCCCCTTCTTTTATTTCTCTCTTTTTCTGCTTTTTTTTTTTCTCTCCACCCACACACTCTCAGGGTCCAAGGATGATCTATGCTCTTATTGCCGGGTGTGGTTCCGATTGTCTGACGGCCAGTGTGAGACAGTGGGTTGTTGATCTGGCATCCAGATAACGAGGCTGTAGGTCGGCAGCCGGCATGAGGTACGGACTGACAGACAGACAGACAGACAGACAGGAAATGGCGAGACTGAGAGCCATCAAGAGTAAACAAAACAGTCGCGACAGACAAGCTGTCAATGTCAACTGTCTCGTCCTGGTGGGCCCCACTGAGACGCGTTGACTCGACGTGGGAAGCGCCCAGCTTGGTCCAATGACTCCTGGGGGTTTGGAACACGACGTGGCCATGGTGACATGCTGTGACCAGGTATCAGACGTGACCGAGGCCAAAGATGCTATCTGGTGCAGAGGGAATACCCACGAGCATGAGCGCAGACGACGCCAAGAGACGAGACGTTGCGACACAGGCGCAGCGCACCAAAACACGCAAGAACCAGCAATCGCCATTGGCTTCTGGGTGGGACACATGGCAGTCAGCACGCAGTGACTGCAACGAGCCGACGCAATGGATCAAGTAACCTCAGCTTCTTCGTTTTCAAGATGCTCGTCAAGTAGTCTTTCGGGAAGCGGAGCAAGCAACGTGGTAAGCAACGTGCAACTTGGGATAAGCAACTTGGAATAAGCAACGTGGTATAATAAGCAAACGCAACTTTGCTCTTTCCTCCTTCCCGCCTTCCTTCCTGCCTTCCTTCCTTGGTCCGTTTCTCATCCCAGGCAGCAGCATTGCCGCGTGCCTTCCTATCTCTACAACGAATTGTCGTTCCCGCACATCTAACAATACAATCAATGATATCTGGATAGTTACGATGCTACTTGGCTTTCCTATATGGTAGTCAAATCCGTTAGCTCCAATTGTAGCTTCAATTGTTGGCTCCAATTGGCTTGGATGGTTATCGTCAGCTTCAGGCGTTGTCAAATACGTACCGTGTCGAGTTACCCCGCCTGCACGTGATATACAAGCACGAAACTTGGAGGCACGGATAGTTGAATGGCAAACAAACATACCGCCTCACTCCCGCTGGGCCTGTCCTTGGCATCCTCGCTCACCGACTCGGACAGTTTCCGCTCCGTTTGTTCGCCCACGGTTTCTTCCTTCAAAAAAAGAAAAGTAAATCTTGGGCTGAGATAAGCTGCCGCTCGTTCACCTTGATCCTGTCACCGTGACAGATTTCGTGCTGTCTGCCGTCATTGTCCAAAAAAAGAGCCTGTTTCGGTCAGTCAAGACGTACAGTGAGAAACAGTCGTTGCATATACATATTCGTTCTTGGAGCCGGGCTTGTGCGAGAGTGCAGCAAGGAAGGATGCCTGATCGTGGTCGGGACCAGAGCGATTGTGTGATCGCCACAAGAATCTGATGACCAGGTTTGGCGACGTCTTTGGGGCCTCCCATTCCGATGGGAGACAGGCGCCAGCGCGGCTTACACAAACATCATCATCATCATCATATCACGTATCCGACTCACGGCTTCTGGTCGTCGGTCGCACAATTCTCCAAAGCCGTGTCAAGGTTGTGCCCTATACGACTGCTGCGCAACACAATGGCCTGCCTCGTTGGGGAGACACAAGTGTTATCCTGCTGCTGCCTGTCCCTGTCATCGTCACCGATCTGTGCTTCTCGACCGATCGCTACAGGCAGAACGAAGATTGGAGCCGCTGGTCGGCCGCTTTCTTCCTCCTCTTCCTGGGTCTTTTTTTTTTTTTTTTTTTTTTTTCCCTTGCCGGGCTGGAACGGCTCCTCTCCGGCTAATGAATGATTCTTCTTGTTCAGGGCACACACCAACATCCCACAACAATGACGATTGACGTCGACTCACTTGTCCGTTTACTTGGCAATTACGACCCCGGGCTTGGCAAAGCCCAGGTGCAGGATGCCCTTGGCGATGGCGATTTCGTCGAATGGGCCACCGCAAACCTGAACCCGGACAACCTGCTCACCGTGGACGAGCTGGCTCTGTGCGTTTGTTATTGCATACCGTTCCCTTCCCACACCGCCATCTTCACCTTGGCTGGCTCCCCCCATTCCAGTTTCACATGGCGTCTACCGACGTGTCGGGTCCGGAGCCACCGTCACTGACAGGCATTCATTCTCCAGTTACACGGCGCTCGACGGCGCTGGCCATGTAGACACGCTCGTAGCAGGCAGAGACCTTGCCACGGTCCAGAGCCTGGACGAAAAGGAAGTCCGTGGCGCCATTGCGGAGCTGCATCGTTCGACTGCCGCTATCACGGCGCACACTGAAACTCTCCTCAAGCAGCAAGCTGCCCTCGTCAGACTTGTCGAGAACGCAGCACAAGCCGCCTCCCAGAGGACCGAGTTCGAGGAGCGCACGAGACTGGCCAAGCAATCAGAGAGGAACAGGGCCCAGGCCGAGGTGTGTTTGCGTGTTTGTGTCTGTGCCTGTGCCTGTGCCTGTGCCTGTGCTTGTGTTTGTGCTGGTGCTGGTGCTGGTGCTGGTGCAAGCTGCAACGTGGATACAAACCGTTTCCATGCCTTATCCGTCACTTGTAGATGCTAACCGCGCCGGGTGACACCCCTTGGTTGCAGGTCCAGGAAGTGACGCAGATGATGGAATTTCGCATCTCGGACCTAGAACAGCAAAGCAAAGCCCTTGGTGCTACGATACATCAAACCGTCGACGGTAGTTTGCAGGGCGACGACCGGCTCCTCAGCAGCCTGCAGAAGCTCGGCTGGGAGCTGGACCCGAATGACCCTGACGAGGACGACGCCGTCAAGGGTCTGCGCGATATCTGTATGAAGTGAGTGAGTGCTTGGGCTGGTGTAGAGCCGTCCGCTCCGCCTTTGCCCTCGGAACAAACAACCTGACTGACCATGTCCCCCGAATGAGCGCTCGTCTGCAGGCTGATCAAGACCTCGGTCGAGACCATTCGAACCCGACTCGACCGAGTTTACCTTGAAGCCATCGACGCAGCCGGCCGCCCGGGAGACGACAAGGGAGCTGCGTCTGCCGAGGAGGTCAGTGCCACGCAGGAGGAGGTCGAATCGCTCTACCTGGAGATCCTCCCTGTTGCGCAAATGGCCGTAGAGCAACAGCACCTCGAACCAGCTCTCAAGTCTGTTTCGCATGATAACACCCTCAAGCTGGGACGGTCGGCGGCCGCCGTCGGTTACGTTGGTCTTTTTTCTTTTCTTTCTTTTTTTTTCTTTTTTTTCTCTCTTTCTTTTCGCTGTGCTTGTCCTCAAACACGAGACACTGACATAACATGCTGATGATCAGATGCAATCGTGTCTGGACTACCTCCTGGAACGCTCTGCGGAACTGACGGTTCGTGTCAGGACTGCGCAAGCGCACCAATCGACCTGCATGGCTCTGATCACTGCCGCCAGAAAGGAATTGGCCGAGCCTGCCGGAACAACAAGAGCCAGGGGAGCATCCATGTCCGTCCAGACTCGTTCGCGGGCCAACACGGTACCAACACCCATGGCGCCGCGTGGCCGGGGCTCCTCAGCAACAACAATTCTTGATGATGACGACTCCACGCCCATATCCTCCCTCCTGCGCAGCCTCGCAATCAGCCTCCCTGCTACCGAGCCGGTAGACGCGCCGGGCGTAGGCTCGGCTGCCATCGACACGGACCTTGCCGCCCAGATACTTGTGCGTGCCGTCACCGACCGAGCCCGCAAGGCCGACGAGGTGACGCGCACCACTCAGAGCATGTTTGAAAAGTCCGTCTCCTCACACCTCGCCGATGCTGGCGCATCTTTGCAAGTGCTCACGGACAGCATCCTGGCCGAGAGTCCGTTTGGGCCGGGCCCGGCTGCTGGACTGGTGGATCCGGGAATCGAGGCATCCTTGGCGGTGCTCGGCGAGGAGGTGGCCAAGATCAGCGCCAGTGTCGCAGCAGCAGAGAGGGACATGGACGCCGGCGTGCTGGCCACAAGCGAGAAGCGCGACTACTTTGTCAAGAGATGGGCCGTCGTCGACGAGTAGCCAGAAGCAGGCCCTCGTTTGCATACATGATGCAGCAGAGACTCTTACTCTGTATCTACAGTCGACTGACACGTGAAACGATGGCGGCTGTCTTATCACTGTATCCATCCATCTACAATCCAATATACTGGCCCTATGCCTCCAAGAAAAAGCATGTGCTGACCAGGAAACAGCATCATGTGACTTTCAGATGATGCGCCCTCGGCCTGCAAGCTGGTGGCTGCGCCTGAGATGTGGATTTTGCGGAAACGTCCACAAATCGTAAATCGTGCAGAGTTGGGGATACATAATCTCAAGACCTGCCCTGGCTGTCAGCTGCAGCCTGCTGCCAAGTCACCGTGTTCTGCCCAGAAGTTTGGCGATATCACATATGATATGATATGCAATATCGTGATAATCAACGCCTTGGAAACATTGGAAACAACTGGAAACTGCCCAATATTGCATTGCCTGCATATCTACCTACAAGCATATACACTTACTATATATCAAACTTGGCCTACATCCCACCAGCTAAACAATACACATACTACCCGAGCAGACCCATGAGAACCGACCAAAGCAAGATAAAAGATGTTTGCACACGTTCCCTCCCCTGGCCCTCGCCCGTACCAAGCCACAAAAAGACTCGCGGGCCTTTTGACACAGAGATAACAGCCAGGGAGGGGGCAATCTGATATCCTGCCTTCGCCAAAGCCTTTCCCAAATAAATAAAACATATCCCCATATGTGGATAGATAGGGGGGTACTCGCTATATCGACGGTCCTCTATATACAAAGTACGCACACGCACATGGGGGCCAAAAAAAAAAAGACAGAGGCACTGATAGCCGTCGTGATCACGCCTCGCCATGCTTGGCGGAGGATGCTGTTCTTTTTCTTCTTCTTTTCTTCGAGTAACCTTTCGCCTTGCCTTCATCCTCATTCACTGCCTCTCTCTCCCCATATATCTCGTCGGGGCCGGGATATCAGCGGTGACCATGGCCCGCCCTCTCTTTTAGGCTCTCTTTCTGTCGTCTTTTTGTCTTTCCTGCCAGGACCAACATTATCAACAGGCGAACCCGCCAAGCCAGTAAAGCATGTATTTTGTAGGGGAGTCTGTGTTGCTCGTATTTCTTGGAATATACCGCCGTGCAAACCAGAAACTCATGCCTTCTATTCCCTTGCCTCCTTTTGATGTGAAAAACGAGTGGATTTTGGTCGGTACGAGCCCAGAAAAAGAAAGAAAGCAACACCGGGAACGAATGTGTGGAGGAAGATTTGCCCAACCGCCTAAACAAAATAAATAAATAAATAAATATAAGTAAATAAACGGCTGGCCAGACACAAAAAGATGCTTCAACGGACGACGATCGGGTATTCAAAAAAGATGAAACCACCAACAAACAAGAAACTCAGGTGCAGCACGCAAATCAACAGAAACAAACACACGTAGCCACGGCTGGCCTCTCGATGAGCAACGACAAAGGAAATTGCCGGTTGCCCGGCATATGCGTCTCTTAATAATCCCTCCCCATCTTCAGCCGATTCGGGCTGTCTGTCGCATTGAATTTGCAGTAGAGAGACAAAGAAAGGGGGCCCAAAAAGATGCGACTCTGCTACATGCCTACCGCCCAGGGAGGGGAAGAAGAAGCCATGGCAGATGCGCGCCGACTGTAAAAAGTTGCCGAGTGTATCTGTGACATGCGAGAATAAAAGCACCTCCATCCCGTGGCGCAGGGTCTCTCGGTGACAGCTTCAGGGGGGGACTACTGTCGGTCTCGTTGCCCACCCCAGCTCTGGCGTGGTCTTTGTGAGAGAGGGATACGGCTGCGATCCGGGCTTGGGTGACTGCGACTCCAACGGCATCCCTCCAGGGGAGACCAGTGGCCTGAAGGGAGGGAGCCTGTCCGGCCCGGTCACGGACGAGGGCGACGGGGGCTGGAGCGGACCAATGTGCAGAGGAGGCAGTCCGCTGCTTGGGCTGGGCCCCTGAGGATATGCCGGCGCGCTGCCATACGACACGGGCGAGAAGTCGGGGGGGTTCGCATCGGTCCTTCTCCGACGTGCCGGACGCTCCACCGAAGACGTATCGCTCGATGCATAGCCCTGCGATGTCGACTGAGGCATGGAATGATGTTGGCCTATCGGGCTCCGGTCCGCATATGATTCGGCCCTCCGAAGGGACGGGACGGGACTGGGGGGGCCTGCTGCCTGATCGCGGATGGCGGGCGTGTTGGCGACGACGTCCCGTAGTCTGTTTCGGTCATTTTTGTAAAACTCGAGGTGTTCGGTGAGCTCCTGCACCTGATGCGACAGGTCTTGGATCTGATGTGTCAGGGTGCGCTTATCATCCTCGAGCGACTGCGCCCTTTCCATCAACTCACGGTCCCTTTCTTTCTTGCGCTGCCTGAACCGCGCCGAGGCTCCCGCATTGCGCTCCCGCTTGATGTTGGCTTCGAGCGAGGCCTTTTGCCTGTCAATGGGGACATGGATCCTCTCACCGCCAGGCCCCACGTACAGAAACCCGTCGGCTTCGTGCGCCGGATGTGACCGGGCCATGTGCGCAAGACTGCCGCCTGCAGAGACAGGCTCCGGGCCCCACGGTCTCGAGTCCGTCAGGTGACCTGGTCCGGTGTATGGTCGCGCCGACATGGGCGGAGCCGTCGCCGCCGCCGGGAACGACGGCTGTACCGGGAAGGCTGTTGTGGGGGTGGGGCGCGGCTGAATATCGCCCTGCCCGCTCGGAGGTCGGCTTGGTGGGTTGAGAATGGGGGGCTGCTGATCCTGCGTCAGCAGGCGTGGCACCAACGAGGGCTGAGACAGCGAGCGTTGACTCGAGCCAAGGGGGGGTATGATGGGCCGAGGTTGAGCACCGGCCAACGGCGGTGGCGGTCCGTCGACATCGCCCACCGAGCCGCCGCCAAAGGCTCGTTTCTGGGCCGCGGGCGAAGGGATAAACGGGTGTGGTGGTAGTGGCTCGGCACTGTGCGGGCTTGGCTGGCATACGCTCGAGGCACGGGACAGCCTCGGGCTGAGGATACGACGAGTGCCGGGGAGGGACGGCAGCTGGTAGACAGATGCTGGTGATGGTCTTTCGCCAACAGGGCTTGGCAGTGATCCCGAAGGTCCGGGAAAGGGGAATTGCCGGGCATTCGCGTGCGGTTGATGGCCGTAATGAGTGCCCAGCTGCGTGCCGCCGGGAGAGAGATCCGTGTCCGACAGGGACAGGCGAGAAGCCGGACCACCTATGCTTGGGGAACTCTGCTGCTGCTGCGCCCCAGAAGAAGAAGAGTGGTTGAGAATGTTCTGCACGCCCAGGCTGCCTTTGGATGACGGGTTATCTGAGAAGTTGGCCATGTCATGGCGCCCAGCAGCCGGGCCCTGGTAGTGGCCTACTTACGATTAGCGAGGGTGTAGTCGAGGCTTTAGAGGGGTCTTAACCCTTTACAGGTCTTAACCCTTTACAATT
>JAOYNU010128193.1:0-26972 GCA_026745395.1 Tympanopsis confertula | reverse complement strand
TGCGTTTGACAACAGGAGAAGTGAGAGGTGGGAGGGTGGGAGGAGGCTTGTGAGAGTTCGCGGCAGCTGTTGCTTGGCCTGGTGGCTTTCTTTATCGTACGGGCCAGATATCAGATAATCACCACCAAAACACCACTTTGTCACCCTCATTTAAACGTCCGACAGACAGCAGCGCCCAATGGAGATGGCCGCTGGCAGGCAAATCAGCGTGTGCTTGTTTCAAAATCATCTAGCCTGGGTGCGGTCGCCTTTGTTCTGATTTCTGATCGATTCTGGTCATGGTGACGTTGCGCATAGATGTACGGATACAAGCGGCTGGTTGTGCTGCCGTGCCGAGGACAAGTACAATGTACATTGTACTTTTACCACATTGTTACGTCGTGGCCAGGCGCAACTTATTAGCTGCGTGGCAAGGTGTCATGATTAATCAGGTAGCAGCAAGCGATAGGGTCTATCTATCACGTGATAATTGACAATTGATATCGACAACCACTTATCCGATCCGATAAGAGCTTATCTGTGGGGCTGAGGGGTCGAATCCAAGTTTCCCGTTCTGCAGACGTTTTGGACAAAGGCCATTGATGCTGAATTGCTTCGCGTGCATTGTCCGACCTCGACTCCAGTCGCCCTGATTGTGCACCGATTGGTCTGTTGTGTCGTGCCCGCAGACGACCCTGCACTCCGAGCTCTCTCTCTACACCTGGGCGGACCGTTGCACGAATTCATCCGCGTATCCGTCTTTGCAAAGTTGTGCGTCGACAAATCATAGAATATCCGTAGGCGGATGCCGACATCTCGCCTATCCCAGCACCAGAGACTCGGTTTCTGGTCAAACAAAACGTCGTAGAAGATGGCACCAAAGCACCGCGTCATCATTGATACCGATCCTGGTACGCGCCAGATTCTGTGTCTGCGTCTCTGCGACCCTGTCTCTATGTCTCTATGTCTCTGTCTCTATGTCTCTATGTCTCTATATCTCTATATCACCATATCTCTATATCACCATATCCCCATATCTCCATGTCTCCATGTCCATATCCATGTCCACATGTCCACGTCTCCTCCTTGTGCCTCTAACTTGTGCCAGGTGTCGATGATGTCCTCGCTCTGCTTCTGGCTCTCTCCGCCTCGCCCGAGGAACTCGAGGTGGTCATGATCTCGGCTACGCACGGAAACGTGCCACTTCAGAGGTGAGGCCGTCGCAAGCTGCGTGGCACGCGCACCCAACTGACCCATCAGACCCGTCACTGACCCACCGTCCTCCTCAGCTGTCTCCGGAACGTCATGACCGTCTTTCACGTGCTGGACAAGGAACTCGAGTGGAGAAAGGCTTCGGGCCGGCCTCGAGGCTACCCGTCACTCAACACGTACAAGCCCATTGTCGCCGTAGGCGCGGACCATCCTCTGGCCGAAGAGATTCTCATGGCTGACTATTTCCGTACGCGTCACATCACTCGCACCCTCGCATCCCTCGGCTGTCATGAACAAGTCACTGATAAACAACCACAACATCAACTACAACTACAGACGGCGCTGACGGTCTGCACAACGTGCACGAGGCGTTCCCACACCTCAGTCCAGAGGATGCCTGGAAGGAGCTCTTTAATGCCTCGGCAGCCGGCACACACGACGCCCCGCCTCTGCCTTGGTCCAGTTGCTTCACCCCGTCCAAGCTCCCTGCTCACAAGGAAATGTTGCGCATCCTGCGCGAGAACCCGGCCAGCACCATTTCCATCGTGACCATCGGCCCCCTGACCAACGCCGCCCTCGCGGCCGCCGAAGATCCCGAGACCTTCCTGCGAGTCAAGGAGCTCGTGGTTATGGGCGGCGCCATTGACGTCCAAGGCAACATAACGCCCGTCGGCGAATTCAACTGCTACGCCGACGCCCTGGCCGCCGCACGCGTCTACGCCCTTACCTCCCCGATGCCCAACTCCACCATGCCCCCGGTCTCCAGCGGAATCGATCTCGGCAGATACCCGGAGCATCTTTCACGGCCGCTCAACCTCACCCTCGCTCCACTCGACATCACCACGCCGCACGCCATCATGCGCGACTTCTTCCAGTCACGGGCCGACCCCCTCATCGACGCCGGCAGTCCCCTCGCCCGGTGGCTGGGGCACATTTTGAACAAAACATTCGACAACATTGCTGGCATTCAGGGCAACGGCCAGGAGCCCGAGCTGTCCCTGCACGACCCCCTGACCATCTGGTACCTGCTCTCGCATGACGACCCGCGGTGGAAGTCGCCGGCGAAGCTTGAGGATATCCGTGTCGAGACGACGGGCCAGTGGACGCGTGGCATGCACATCATAGACCGCCGCGTACGCAGCAAGCCGGGCGAGCTGGCAGCGTTGGCAGGCGTATCCGACGAGGATATCGCCGCGGTCGACAACGTGCCGGGAGACACGCTCGGGTGGCTGAGTGTCAGGAAAGGGAATCGGATCAGAAGGCTCATCGCGTCGCCTGGAGAGACTGTGTGTGCCGAGGTCTTGATGGATAGAATTTTTGCATAAATCCTTGAACCAGATAGAGGTGGAGGGAGCTTGGATAATATAATCTATGATGCGTATCATGTGGAAGGAAGAAAAAAAGAAAAAAAGCAGCCCGGCCTACCTACCCTGCCAGCGCTTACTTACGCCCCCTGAAGCAACGCCTTGTGCTCAACTCCTGCTCTCTTCTCGGCCCAGTATAACCAACACATCGTTTCGCTTGCCCCTGAGACCGCTATCCCCTGTGAAACCGCGTTTCTTGCGAGACAAGTCCCGTAACGACAAGTCCCATAAAGACAAGTCCCACAAAGCCTTATCGTTGCCGAAACGAAACGGCTTTGGCAAGCAGATTGGATCCGATTCAGATTGGGCTCACACGTGCTTGATGCCGCCTATGGCCGATCCCCTGACTTTTGACCAGTCGATACTGTTGTCCAGCTGCTCATCGACCAAGCCCACCGAGCACACGTTGTCGCCGCGAACGAGGTAGAGGCCCAACGGCACCTTTGTCGAGGGCTCGTCGTCGTCGGGGGTACGAATTATCCGCTCCTCCGTATCTCTCAGGATCTATGGATAGACGGTGGAGCGCGCAGACAGCCGGATTAGCAAAACTTGTGGCCGTCGCAATTACTGCCATTACCGACGGACAAGGTGAGCTGAGCTGGGCAGCAACTCACGAGGTTTGTGGAGTTGTCGCCCCCAGCCAACGTGCCCACCAGGATGCGCGAATCCGCGGTCACGACAAGCACCTTTTCTGCAGCGTAGCACCGCACCGAGCCCCCCTCCCACTGCCACGTCAGAACTCGGCTTCACCAGGCCCTTTTGTAAGGGGCGGGGAGAATCGACGGGGCGCGTTGACTGACTGTTCATATAGCCTGTGATTGTCGCCATTGCGTTGTGGCGGGGCAACAGCTCGAGGAGGAGTTGTGGTCTGATATCACCAAGTCGTGTTTGCCAAGGGCGCGCGAGCGATAAAGCGTATATATATATATCCTATATTTATTCTTGGTTGGTTGTTCCCAGAAACGGTGCAACGTGGTTCGTGGGGTTCGTCGAGCACCTCTTTCTTGATAGCTCGATGTTTGGAGAATCTGGATATTTCCTCCGATAATATGCTGAGCCGCTACGCCTTCTTTTCAAAACTTGTCAGCATATGCAATTTGTCAATTGTCATGATGTTGTCGTTACGGAACTTGTGGCGTAGGTGCCCGCCACAACCCCTCTCTCTGATCGATCTGATAGATTACGTAACATGGATCTGATTGGCCATTTGATTTGGAGAAGCTCACTCAAGCGACGTATGCCTTCCACGGCAGGGACAAGCACAAAGCACCCAACGCCAACGACCAGTTCTCAACCGCCAGGTCGGATGATAGATTGTCCCAGGCTGAGTTGAGTCGGCTTGCAATGAAACCAATCGCGCTCGCAACGGCGGTCCTCGGCCTCCTCCGGCCCATCCATGGCGCCGGTGCGGATGCCATCTCCCCACAGCCGTCTGCATCGTCAAAGGTAATCCTGCCGTCCACGTTTCGACCGCCGCCAGTGTTCAAGAACGCGAACCTCGTCCACCACATTACACTTGACAAGAACTACGCAAAAGAGGCCATCAATGTCGTTGTCGAGAACGTGTCCGAGGAGCCGCAGGACGAGTACTACGTCCCGTTCACGGCCGATCAGATGGAACGGGTGGGGGGGTTTGAGGTCAAGGACAGAAAGGACGCCGAGGCAGGGCCATTTGGGGCCGACGCTGTCGAGTTTGACCCGTATAGGTGAGTGTCTTTAGCTGGCTTTGCTGATGATGTGGTTGGTGGTCCAACGGCACACACCGTCGGAGCATTTGTTCTTTGTACTTGATATCGGCTGACAACCCGCTCAGCAATGTCCAATACTATCGGATCAAGCTTCCCACACCGCTACAGCCCGGCAGCCAGCAAACCCTTGGCATCAGCTTCTACTACCTCAAGGCGTACCGCCCGCTCCCGGCGTCCATAAACCAGGACGAAGAGCAGTTTATCGTCTACGAGTTCTCGGCCTACTGCCCCTCGGCCTACGCCACGTCGAAACAAAAGACGGAGGTCAAGTGCGGCTCGTCAAAGGTCCCTGACTACACCACCATCTCTGGCGCAGCGAACGGGTCCCCGAACCCGCAGGTCCAGGGCGGCAAGCTCACGTACGGCCCCTTTGACGACGAGAAGCCCGCGGGCGCGGTCTACCCCGCCACGGTGCGCTACGAGTTCACCAAGCCGCTCACGCATGTCGCCGTTTTGGACCGTGACGTCGAGGTGAGCCACTGGGGCGGCAACGTGGCATTCGAGGAGCGCTACGAACTCTACAACAGGGGCGCAAACCTGTCGACGCTGTTCAACCGCGTCAAGTGGGCGCAGACGCAGTATTACAAGCCGGCGACGTATGCGCTCAAGGAGCTGCGCTTCTCGTTGAAGCCCGGCAGTGTCGACGCATACTACACGGATGTTATCGGCAATGTGTCGACATCGCGCTTTCGAGTGGCCAGGAAGGAGTCGGTGCTGGAGACGAAGCCGCGGTACCCCGTGTTTGGCGGATGGAAGTACCCGTTCACCATTGGATGGAATTCGAATGCCGAAAACCACGTACGTGGCGGGCCGGATGGTGCGTTTGTGGTGAACGTGCCGTTCCTGGAGGGCCCCAAGCAGGCCGAGGGCGTCGAGTACGCCAAGGTCAACTTCCGGCTTATCCTGCCGGAGGGTGCTGAGTGAGGACCTTTTTTATTTTTCTATTTTTTTTTTTATCTTCAAGGCTAACTGCGATACAGAAACGTCAAGTTGCACACAACGCTCCCCCCAGCTTCCATTATCGAGACATCTGTGGGAATACACAAGAGTTTCCTTGACACTAGCGGACGGACCGCAGTAATAATCAAAGCGCAGAATCTGGTCGATGACTTCCGGGACCGCAACGTTTTGGTCTCGTACGAGCTGCCGCTGGCAGCCAGCCTGCGCAAGCCGGTGATTATCTTTGCCAGCACCCTTGGCGTGTTTGTGCTCTGGGCCGTCATCAGCCGGTTGGAAGTGAAGATTACGTCAACAAGCAAGAAGGTGAATTAGGCTCGTCCTGACCTTTGGCATGCGTAGGAAGCTGGTTACTATACAGGCTATACATGCTATACATGCTATGCAGGCTATACAGTCTATGCAGGCTATACAGGCTATGCAGCGCTATGCTAGGCTATGCCGGGCTATGAGGGTTCGGAATTGGCGTCAGGCGACGTTTCCGAACGGTTCTTGTGATGTGGGGGGCTGAGCAAAGGGAACATGCATGAGTAAGCAGAGACAAAATAAAGGTGTGAGGCCGACACCCATTGGGTGATTCTCAAAAGTGAGTTGACGTCACGCGCCAGCTTTACTGTGACACCACCTGTCAATTACGTATGTGCGCTGATAAGAGATAGGATAAGATATAGAGATGAAGATGTGTACAGCCCGCCTTGCAAGACCAGATTGATGTCTTGTGAAAACGAATAACGAGACCCTTGAGTGCTGTATCTGGAGTGAAATCTAACATGGCACGGATTTGTGCAGGTCCCTGCAGATTTTTCTTCATCTCATCGTCCGTCGGATAACCCGTGAATGCTGTGGCTGAAGAGGATGATCGACCTTGGCACCTTGGCTCTGGGTTTCCAGGACTCGTGATCGATCTACGGCAAGATGCGTACGTCACCGCCGATCAAGAGAAAGGAGGGTGAGTTGCTGTGAAGCAGGGACTCCAGCGAAGGCTGACGTTGTCGATGTTATCACCGTCTTTGCCTAATCCGACGTGTATCCAGTAGGCTCGCTAGGCTTCTCCGACTTGCAGCATCCACTTGCGCCATCCTACATGAGCCCGCAGCACAGCCCGTGTCCGTCGTGCACACCACTGTGTTTTATTGACGGGTCATTGGAGCAAGGCAGGGGTTGGCTAGTCTTTCTTATGCATCTCTTTCTGAGTATGTTGTTTGGGTTGGAAAAGTCTGGAACCATTGAAGGGAGGGATGCTAGAGTATAAGGAGGGAGCATGGGGCCCCTTCGGATCTCTGGAAAATTTCCCTTGAACGGACATGCTCTGCAGAATCTATATCTATATATCTACGTCCTCTATACAGTGAGACGATTTTAACGCTCAACCTTATCGTATCTACACACAAGGGCACACCTCAACTCAGTCTGAACGCCCTTTTTTATCTTCTTCTTTTCGCCAACTCTGCACCTCCAAAATGTGCTTCGGATTCCCCAAAAGTGACACCTACTACTACGAGGAAGTCAAGCCTGTGCGGCCTTATAGCCACCACCACCATCACCACCACGGACACCACGCACACCACGCACACGGACACGGACATCACCACCACTCCTCCTCGCACTCCCCCCGGGCCAGCTACACGACCGTGAACAGCTACCGCAGAAGCAGCCCACACGTCATCTACGAGAAGCGGTCTGTGACGGAATATTAAAGAAAAGATGAACAGATGAAAGGCCCCAGAGATTGACTATTAAGAAGAGGTGGATATGACGAGATCATTAGTCACAGGCGTTCCGGGATGCATCTTTCAAGCCAGGCCTGATGTCGGACGCGAATGACATTTCCTGCAACAAATAGCATGATGAAGCTTATGAGTTACGGGAACATGGAGTTTGGTGGGATATTGAATATTATTATTTAGACCGATAAGAACATTATCTAGAAGTTGATGAATCAGCCTTTATAATTACATCATCATCTGACCTACCTGATGAGTCACAACGGCTACACATAAAATACTTGCTCCGTGACTCATAAGCTGCTCGCCCTCGCCTCAACTCTGCATAACTTGATAACTAGCAATAACATCAAACCTCCTCTGGGCGTGCTATAACTTGCGCACACGTTTTTCCAAACATTCGCGTCAACTTCACATCAACTCAACTCCATATCAACCACACAACAATCATGTCAGTCCTCGCTGCGGGGGCGCGCCTCGCCCACAACATGGCAAACATGAACATCTGCGATGCTCAGGAGAGCGATCGCTTCACCACCGACGCCGCAAATGGCGTCTCCATTCAGGGCTAGGAATCACAGCACCAGGCCTCGGCGGGCCTGGACGATCAACCACCAGCCGTGGCTGGTGATGGGGTTCCCGCAAAGGAGAATGTCAACATCATCTTCATCGGGCACGTCGACGCCGGAAAGTCAACTCTCGCCGGCGCCATGCTGAATTTGGCCGGCATGGTTGACCAACGCACGCTGGAAAAGTACCGCAAGGAGGCCAGGGACATGGGGCGCGAAAATGTAAGTTGGCTGCCTCGAACGGAAAAAGAGACGGACCGACTCGTCGGTCAAGCGTGACAACTGCTAACCAACGGGCGACAATGCTCAGTGGTATCTCTCGTGGATCATGGACCTCACGGCCGAGGAGCGCACCCAGGGCAAGACGGTCGAGGTCGGGCGCGCGTCCTTTGAGACGGCCGCGAAACGGTACGCCATCCTCGACGCGCCGGGCCACAAGACGTACACGCCCAACATGATTGGCGGTGCGTCGCAGGCTGACGTTGGCATCCTCGTCATCTCGGCCCGCAAGGGCGAATATGAGACAGGCTTCGAGCGCGGCGGCCAGACACGCGAGCATGCCATGCTGGCCAAGACACAGGGCGTGAACAAGCTCGTCGTCGCCGTCAACAAGATGGACGACCCGACGGTCGAGTGGTCCGAGGCGCGCTTCAATGAGTGCACGCGCAATCTGGGCCAGTTCCTCAAGGGGCTGGGGTACAACCTGAAAAAAGACGTCTGCTTCCTCCCTGTGGCTGCTCAGACTCTGGCAAACGTCAAGGAGAGGATAGGTGCCGACGTGTGTGCGTGGTGGGAGGGGCCCTCGCTGTTTGAGTATCTGGACTCGATGTTGACGATTGAGAGAAAGACGGCGGCACCGTAATTGCTCCTTTTTCTTTTCTCTCTCTATATATATATCTCTCTCTCCCAGATTGTTAACACTTTGGCCCAGGTTCATGATGCCGGTGGCTACCAAGTATCACGACCTCGGCACCATAGTCGAAGGCAAGATCGAATCTGGCACCATCTCCAAGTCAGAGACCCTGATCATGATGCCCAACAAGCACCCGGTCGAGGTGGCAGCCATCTTCACCCCCACCGACGATGAGGTGTCGGTAGCGCAATGCGGTGACAACACGCGCCTCCGGCTGCGCGGCATCGACAGGGACGACGTGCAGCCGGGCTTTGTGCTCTGCTCGCCCTCACGCCTTGTCCACTGCGTGGCGGCCTTTGAGGCGCAGATCCACATCATCGACCCACCCAAGGGCGGAATCGTGACGGCCGGGTCCAATTTCGTCATGCACGTGCACACTGCCATCGAGGAGGTGTCGGTGTCGGCGCTGCTGCACACCCTGCAAAAGGGGACGGGCCGAAAGAGCAAGCGGCCGCCGACACACGCCAAACGGGGCGACAACGTGATTGCGAGGCTGAGGGTCATTGGCGGCGGGGGGTCCATCTGCGTGGAGAAGTACAGCGAGTATCAGCAGATGGGACGGTTTACGCTACGCGACCAGGGACAGACGGTTGCGATTGGCAAGATCACCGACCTCATTTTCGAGAACTAAGTGGTGTTAGAGTGGTATTAGAGTGGTGGTGATATGTTGGTAGATGTGGAGGCTACTCGACGAGGTTGTCACGTGAAATAGCACTCCATTCTCTTTTGCATCCCAAGTGACGCCGCTGATAGTGATGGCTTGAACCATGCATGACTTTTATACTGTGAATCGTATCCATAGATGTACTTGGCACAGCCAAAACCAAAGCTGAACATTTTGTAATTCGGGACGATGCAAAGTTGCTCGCCTCGACCTCGACCTCGACCTCGACCTTGCAGCAGACTTGACGTCACATGCTATATTAGGTCGGGGGGGTTCTTTATCCCTCGACAACCATCATCAGCTAATCTGGCAACCACCAACGAACCGAGCTACTTGGTATCGGCCTAACTGCCTGTTGGTCTCGGGCTCAGATGAGCGATATCGTCATTAAATTGCCTTTTGGGCGAGACCAAACGGGTCCAATGACGACGAGGTGGGCTGGTGTTTCCTCCCTCCCTCCCTTAGCTGGACTGCCTTGCCAAGCACTTCCAGCACTTCCTGCTTACGCTCCCTGCTCCCTTCAGAAACCATATTTCCTGTTTCTGGTCTGAGAAAGTGCTTGCCTGCATATCTACCTGGTATCTACATACTACCTGCCCTACCCTCCGACCTAGTACTGACCTTGCCTGCCCTGCTACAACTTTATTATACCATACCTGGACGACAGCAAGTTGTTGGAATAACTACACTTTGTCTTGAAAACATCAAGACCGTCGAAACCAGAAAGCGCGACGCAGACTTGAGAGAGCATCTGCACTTGAGACGGCGAAGCCTCCCTCCCCATCATCATGTGAGTCCCAGCCTACAGCTTCCTGCAACTTCCTACAACTTTTCACCCACCCGCCCGTCTTATCCCGTACCAATTCAATTTACTTGTATTGCCGATCGAGGCGGAATCAATCATACACCGCAGCAATATGGACAGCTACGGAAGCTCATATGCAGTACGGATGCCGTCGAGGATGTCATATCACTCCCGCCGCGGGTACAGCGACTCGGGCACGTCCATGGCGCCGTTCTCTTCTTTGTACTCTCTCTCTCTCTCCCCACACATCTGATCGATCTGGCTTTTCTATCTTGTCATCACCAACTCTGACATTTCCAGGAACCGAGCTTTATCAATACGCTCCAGCAAGGGCTCCCATGGAGCCTCCAGCACCGGCACCTCCTCCTCCAAGCGCGGCTTCTCGTTCATGTCCCTGCGCGGCTCCATCCAGCCCGAGCTCTCGCGGCGCCTGTACAGGCTGGTCAAGTCGCAGACCAACCTCGTCGGCGCGCACGACGTCGCCTCCAAGGAGCGCAACGCCATCGCCCAGCAGCTCAGCGAGTGGGGCGAGCAGACCCACGACGACGCCATCAGCGACGTCTCGGACAAGATCGGCGTTGTCGTGGCCGAGCTGGGCGAGCTCGACGACACGTACGCGCACGCCCTCGACGATGCAAAGGCCCATCTCAAGGCCATCCGCAACACCGAGAAGAGCGTGCAGCCCAGCAGGGACGGCA
The DNA here is from genome assembly GCA_026745395.1 of Tympanopsis confertula. Taxonomy (NCBI): domain Eukaryota; kingdom Fungi; phylum Ascomycota; class Sordariomycetes; order Coronophorales; family Scortechiniaceae; genus Tympanopsis; species Tympanopsis confertula. The sequence goes on along the minus strand of JAOYNU010128193.1, from coordinate 16,339 downwards.
AGGGCAAGATCGCGGACGAGATCCAAAAGATCAAGATCAAGGAGCCGCAAAGCACAAAATTGGTGGTGCTGGAGCAGGAACTCGTCAGGGCCGAGGCGGAGAATCTCGTGGCCGAGGCCCAGCTGGCAAACATTGTAAGACAAGCAGACCAAGAGACAACAACAACAAACATGGTCATGACTCACTCGAGCTGCATCAAAGACTGACATTTGGCTTTTGTTCTTTGCTTCCAGAGCCGCCAGAAGCTCAAGGAGGCGTATGCGACGGAGTTCGCCGCCACCATTGAGCGCGCAGAGAAACAAATCATACTCGCCAAGCACGGCCGCCGTCTCCTCGCGCTCCTGGATGATACGCCCGTGGTCCCTGGCGATGTGCGCCCGGCATATCGCCACGGCCACCAGGCACGCCAGATTCTCAACGACGCCGAGGATGACCTGCGTGACTGGCAGCCCGATAACGCCGAGCAGTTCTCGACCCCGACGATGGGCCAGAGCCCGCCGAGCCCCGCAGAGGCGCCCATGCTGAGCTCTCCTCCCGCTACGGCGCGCGGCTTCGACGACGACAAGGGAAAGCAGGTCCTCAGGGACGAACCGGACATGGAAGCGGGCGAGGCCACGCCGGCCGCCCTCAGAGGGGAGGCCGAGCTGGAAAAGTCGTTTTAGGGCATGGGCTTTGACGGCTCGCCGGCCATCGCCACAACCGGCGGACGCAGAAAAGTGACGAGATTGCTGGCCAACAGGAGGTGCAACGTGAGCAGCGAGGACAGTGAGATCAGAGGGTGGTGGAACGACTTTTCTGATCCGAGGCGGAAGATGGTGGCAAGGGTTCCGCGGTCCTGACGGATATCCATATACGTTTTGCGGACTATGGCATAAGGTGTGAGACAGTGTCATGTTTTAGTATGGGCCCGTGTGGTGGATTGCTACGCTACAGGTAATGGGCCGCGCCTGAGGAAGAAAGAAGCAGAGAGTGTGGATGTGTTAGGAAACAGTCTGCTTCGTTGTTTATAGTCGGAGAACCGAGTAATAATACCAAGTGAGTTTAGTCAACAAGTACGAGAGATAAGAGCACCGTTATGGAAGACATGTTTTGTTATTGATATTGATATTTCCCTCTTTTTTTTTCTTTTGCTCGACATTCGAAATGCATTTGGAAGGAAACTGGGATTTGCTTGTTCAAGGCGCGAAGCAACAAACCAAGCAGAACACAAGCGACGACCTTTACGTTAGTAATTCCGCTCTTAATGAATTTCAACCTTCCGGACGTCAGTCCAGCCTCTCTCGACCTTGGGTACGGTGATCACCAGCACACCGTCTTCCAGCTTGGCGGCAATGGCATCGACATCAACAGCGTGCGCGTGGACGTTCTCGGGCAGCGATATGGCGCGCTCGAACAGCCCGACACGCTGCTCCGAAGAGACCATGGAGGCGAGGAGCTCCTCGCTGGCGCCGGGACGGTAGACGACGCCGCCAACGGTCACGGCGCCCAGGCGCGGGTCCCAGTGCACACCGACGTCTTCCTTCTTGGCGCCGGGCAGAGACACGTGCATGACGACGGCGGTATCGGTGTTGAAGACGTCGACCGAGGGCGAGAACTGTTGGGTGGAATCCTCGTCCGGGCCGCGCATCACGCTGTCGAAGCCGCCCGTCATGGCGGCGAGGTCTGGGGCTGATGTTGGGTTGACGGCGGCGAACATGCGCGCTGCGCCCATGGCGGCACGTGAGGCCGCGTGGGCGCCGAGCTGTTGCAGTTGCAAGGCCATCTGGTGCGGGTACGGGTGCGGGTGCCGAGTGATGGCGCTGTGCAAGGCATGGGGTCTGGGCCCGGGCCCAAAGGGGAAATTGCCGCCAAAGGCAGGGTGACCAAAGGGCCCTCCTTCGCGGCGGGCACCACCACCGGCGCCGCCGCCGCGACGGCACCCGCCTCGGTTTCCGCGGGCAAAGGCCCTGGGAGGCGATGGGGGGTGCTCGGGCGGGTCAGGGGCCTCGGGGGGCTCAGGGGCCTCGGGGGGCTCAGGGGCCTCGGGGGGCTCAGGGGCCTCGGAGGCCGTATCGGGGGTCGGGATGGCATGCGTTGTCGTTGTCGTCGTCGTCGAGACATCGTCATTATCGGCCTTGAGTGTCGAGGGGGACGATTCCACGTTCTCGGCGCGGTCGACCAGGACGGCATCGGAGTCGTTGTCGCTGTCGAGGTCCTTTTCGTTGTCGGAGCTGACGGTGACTACAGAAGGGCTGGACATGTCCTCGGCGGGAGCGGGAGCAGGGGCAGGCGTCGGGACCAGGAAATCCTGGTCGGCCCACATCTGGGCGGGATGGTGATGAAGATGATGAAAATTGTCAAACGGGGGCCGAGGTCGACGAGGATCGTGGGAAGAAGGAGTCGACGGCATGGTGACTTGTGATGATGGATGATTATATATAATGATATATAAGAATGACTGACTGACTGGATGGCGGGTTGGAGGAAAGCAATGTTTTGGAAAGAGAGGAAGCTCTTTTATATTGGATGTGGGCGGCCTGATGACCACACATCCAGGCAGACAGGTTGATTACGTTTCTCTTCCGCCCCTCCAAAGACCAAATCGCAAGACTCACACGGGTCGAGAGGACGTGGCCACACGCTGCCTAATGGGTGGCGAGGTCGGAGAAGAACAAGGAACACGACGGAAGTTGGACTACAGGGAGAGAAGAGAGAAGGAGAAGGGGAGAGAAAGGGCTAGAAAGGGAGGAAAAGGGATAGGAAAAACAAAAGAATCAAGTAAAGCCACGTAGACCGACTATCCCATCGGGTCTTTGGCTGGTTTGCCATGATGAGTCTTAACTCGGAGGCCTTCCTTGGGTCATCGGCTTTAAGTGGGCCAAGGGCTCGGGGCCGATAGATGACCAAGGCGAGGACTCGGAGATGGAGATCCGAGCCAGGGCTCGCTCCTTTGGACTTTTGGAACGAAACGAGGCGACGCGAAGCACCTTGACCTGAAGATGAGGGAGGGTTACGTCATCGAATATGTTGATGTTATCATGTTCAGCAAGCGAGTGGACAGTTTGCCAGCCCTGCTTTCAGGAAGGGTAAAAGACATGGTGTGAAAAGCCATCTGAAATGTTTTGCATCTATTGTTATATTGTTATATTGTTATACATGGCTATCCTGGCCAGTTTCGAGTTCAACTGGAAGTCGTGACCAGTTGTCTACACGTAGCACCAGCTGGCGAGCATTGCATCACGTGCCAGCCTTCCTCGCAAATTTGTTCACATTCGTTTTATTATCACGACTCCAGTCTTCTCATCACAGCCAGTGATCACAGCCAGTGATGCTTGTCTGTGCCCGTATGCGTTATCTGTGCTCGTCACCCGGGCGCCAATGTCTCTCCCCGTCCACGACCGCACGAGACAACAGCATTTGGTGTTCAAGCTTTCCCTCTTTGGTGAGGTGTCACCATGTGCCCTACCATTCGTCGTCGTCGAGCGCTTATTCGCAAGCCAATCACATGTTGGGAACCGGCTCTTCGACTGATGACTGAGCTCGCCCCGGTAACAAGTGGAGCGGCAGCATCTGGCTCTTGACAGACCGTGTGCTGCATGCAAGAGGGTTGGGCGATTCTCTCAACGTTTCATTGCCTCAGGCTTGGCCCCCAGGCTCGTGAGCTTCCCGATACCTCGTTCGCTGCCGCACGTCGTGGGGAGCAAATTAACGACCCGCTCCGCCGCTCTGGTGTGGGCCCCCTCTCTCTCTTGGTTCGTTGTTGTTCTATTTCAAAAGTCTTGATACCCTACCACTCTTCCTCTCCGTCTCTCTCCATCTTTGTCTGACTTGTCTGACTTGTCTCACTTGTCTCGCTTGTCTCACCTGTCTCTCACTCGTCTCTTCTCTCTCGTCTCTCGTCTCGCTCGTCTCACTTGTCCGTCCTGCCTTGCAGCAGGCCCTCGAGGAGGAAGCCTTGTTTCGTCCCCCCCGTCAGCTACCCCGCGTTGTTTCTCCGAGTCCAAGAGTGTCCTCCGTCTCATAGGTCGGATTTCAAAACAACAGTGTCGTCGAATCATTCCCAGAAGCTGAACTGAACCCCTCGCCCTACGCTAATGAGCACCACGGGCGGTAGCAGATGGTCTAGGCGCCTTGGGACAAAAAGACTGAAAGACCACCGCATTGTGTTCTCCTGCCCCTGATCCGGGATCCCCTCGCATATCCAGAGCGGCTGCGTGCGTCAGGATTGCAGCCACAACCCACCCACCTTATCGCCCCCGTCGTCTGGACACCTTGTTTGTTGCCTCTACTTGAGGGCTCAAGCATGGCTGCAACTCGCAACATCGAATTCCCCTCCTCCTTCCAAGGCAACGATAGGCCAACCGTCGAGCCTCTGCGCATTCGCAAAAACCAACCCTCTTCCCCGGCACTCGCCTACCACCCTCCTCCGGGCTCAGCTGGCGCTGCTCCCGCAACCCGCCCAGCCACAGACCCCATGGCGTTCCCTCTGCCGCCCGGCGCGTCCAGCTCCGCGAATCCGCTGCCGTTTCCGGACGACGACGAGCACCCCTTTGCCAGCAATGCCCATCGACCTGCGTACCCGGCCTACGCCGACAACGACACCTCGCCCAGGATCAATGCCAGCAGTCCGACTGACCAGCGAGGCCCTGGCCTCAGCGAGCGCCGCGCCCACGTTCCCAGGCCCATACAAAACCCGTCAAGTCCCGACCTCGACAAGGACGACCTCTTTGCGAAGCCTCTGAACCACAACCAGCACCAGCAGCACCAGCAGCAGCCCGGCGCCATGTACAACAAGAAGACGTACTACCCTCCGCCAGTCCCAAAGGATGACAGCCCGCCGCGAGGCATGAACCGCCTGCCGTCGACGGCTTCCATAAGCACAACACGCGCGAGCAGAGGCTCCCCACCCCCCCCAGAGACCCCCGTCGACCAGTCCAACGCAAGCGTCAACAGGTTTGCGTCCACGGCGTCGACCTCGACCACGCGTGCCCGGCGCGGATCGCCTCCACCCCCGGAGACCCCCGTGGACGGAGCTGGCGGCATCGAGGCCCGCTATGCGGCCTCTGGGATATCAGGCACGGCCACCCTCAACGGGCTCCAGAGCGCCGCCGCCACCTCGAGACTTGCCCAGTACGGCGGACCCCCTCCGTCGTCGAACCCGGCTAATGCGCCTCGGAGGCCCTGGACGCCCACCGAGTCGCCGGGCCACACACCGCACGGCCCTACCACCGTCTACCAAGGATCCGCCCCCCTGGGCGAGCAGGGCAGCGGTGGTGGTAATCTGCCACGCTTCAGCCCCCCTCCGTCGCATCCTGCCATGTCCAACAACCCGGCCCTGCAGGTGAGCGTGCTCGAGCAAGACTTTCAACGGCTCGGAACATCATCGCCCCCTCCAGCCTACTCCAGTCTCAACCCTGGCGCAAACGGATATCCCACGGAGAAGAGGCAGCAGCAGCAGCAGCAGCAGCAGCAGCAGCAGCAGCAACAGCAACAACAACAACAGCAGCAGCAGCAGCACCAGCAACACCAACAGCATCAGCAACACCACCAGCACCAGCAATACCACCAGCACCAGCAACACCACCCTGATCATGGAATGCCGTCGCCAGTCTCACCCACGCACCACCAGATATCCACACCCTCACCGGCGTCGGGCCACGCCCCAACGCCCGTCCAATCACGGCCGCAGTATCAGTCACCAGCAGACGTGGCTGCGGCGGCGGCGGCCCCCTCGTCCAACGCCTCGGTGGCAGGGTCTGGCCTCGCATCCCCTGGGATCCAGCACCCAAACCACCCGGCGTTTGCCTTTGACCAGAAAAAGGACCAAGAGACGCACGCAGGCCAAGCTCAGCAGCAGCAGCAGCACCAGAACATGCTGGCCCCTCATGCGCTCGCGTCCCCGCCTCCCCTGCCCGAAGGCTGGATCGCCCACCTCGACCAGAACTCGGGACAGTACTACTACATCCACCTGGCTACACAAGCCACGCAGTGGGAGTTCCCCAAGGGCCCCAACCCTCTCAACCACGACGCGGCCCCGCTGTCGCCCGTGCCCTCCACGTATGGCAACCCCCTTGCGTCACCTCTCTTTGGCAAGACGCCCATGGCGTCTCCCATGTTCCCCCCGCAGACCCCCGGCTATGCCGAGAGCATCATGAGCGTCGCGCACTCGACCGCGCCCACGGCCTTTACGGTGCCGCCGCCGAGCGCGGGCGTCGACATGTACAAGGTGCAGCCCACAAACGGCGTCTACTTTGGCCCCTACCTGCGCTACACCAACATGGACCTCGAGAACGGCATCTGGCACGGCAGCATCATGATCGCCACCGACGCGCCTCAGCCGCCGACGATCCACATCCATCTCAGCGTCGACCTGTCGCCGAACCCGCGCCAGCTCGTCGCGCGCAGCATCTCGACGCACCAGCGCTGGAACTTTTACAAGTACGACATCGACCTCGCCATGGGCGACGGCGGCACCGAGCGCTGGACGTACGCCGTCACGTCCCACCTCGGGTGCACGCGCTACGAGTTCGTCGTGGCCGGCCGGCACGAGCACAGCTGGCGCTTCATCGCGCACTCGGGCAACGACTTCTCGCCCAACACGTCGCAGAACGAGCGGGCCAAGCTCGGCGGCGTCGGGCTCATGTGGAAGGACGTGCTGCAAAAGAACGTCGACTGCGGCGGCTTCCACGTGCAGCTCGGGCTGGGCAACCAGATCTACGGCGACCGGCTGTGGAAGGAGATGCCGGCCCTCAAACAGTGGCTGGCCATGAGCGGCAAGGACAACCGCAAGCTGGCGCAGTGGACGCAGCGGCACGAGGAGGACGTTGCCCACGCGTACTTCCACTACTACACCAGCCACTTTGACCAGCCGTATCTCAGGGAAGCCTTTGCTCAGATCCCACACGTGCTGCAGATTGACGACCACGACATGTGAGTGACAACTCGCACCCTTTTGGCTTTACCTGCTGACGGCGACGCTTCGTGGCAGCTTCGACGGCTTCGGCTCGTACCCCGAGTACATGCAGCAGTCGCACATGTTCCAGAACATTGGCCGCGTCGCGCTCGAGATGTACCTCTTGTTCCAGCACCACACCACGCTCGACATGCTCCGCACCGTCAGCAACGACATGGACCTCTTCACCGTCACCGGCCACGGGTGGCACTTTGTCAAGTACCTGGGCCCCGCCGTGGCGGTGGTCGGGCCCGACTGCCGGTCGGAGCGCAACCTCACGCGCGTCATGGCGGGCCCCACGTACCAGGGCATCTTCCCCAAGGTGGCGATGCTGCCGCCGACGGTGCAGCACTGCATATGGATGATGGCGGTGCCGCCGCTGTACCCGCGGCTCGAGGCGGTCGAGTCGCTGGGCCACGCGCTGGCGACGGGCAAGAAGGCGGTCAACACGACGTACAACATCCTCGGCAAGGTGACGAGCTCGGTGGCCGGGGTGGTTGGCGGCAAGGAGGCGGTCGCGCAAGGGTTCTCGCACGTCAAGAAGGCGGTCGGCAAGGGCGGGCTGATGGGCAACGTGCTCAACCAGTTTGGCGACCTCGACGTGGCCGAGATCCTCAAGGACATGTGGACGCACGAGTCCAAGGACCTGGAGCGGACATACCTGATACGCACGCTGCAGGGCATCGCGCAGCAAAAGGGCCTGCGCATGACGTTCCTCTCGGGCGACGTCAACTGCTGCGGCGCGGCCTACGTGCACGACCCGTCGCACCCCAACGACCACAAGACCATGTTCCAGGTGATCACGTCGCCCATGGTGGCGGCGCCGACGTCGAGCTACATGCTGCGGCTGCTGCACAACAACAAGACGCTCTACGTGCCCAAGAACGGGCAAAAGTCGACGCACGAGGTCAGCGACACCAAGGAGGACATGATCGAGACGTTTGGGTCCGAGTCGACGGGCGCGCCGCGCGAGTTCAGGAAGCTCATGGGCCGCCGCAACTACGCCATCTTTTGGCCGTACGACCCGGACGCCGTGGCCGCCGCGTCCGCCAACGGCTTCGTCGTGCAGTTCGGCATGGACCCGGCCGCCCTGGTGAGCGGGCTGGGCATGCACGGGCAGCAGCAGCAGGGCGTGAGCGCGGTGCAGCAGGCCCACGAGCACGGCCTGTCCAAGCTGAACATTGCCGTGGCCTTTGCGGTGCAGGGCGAGGGCGGCGGCTTCGCGGGCACGACAACGCAGTACGGGCCAGTGGTGATTCCGGGGCTGGAGTTTGGGCATTGAGCGAGCGAGCGAGCGGGAGTCACAGGAAGAAGCCATCTGGCTGGTCAACGTTAGTTATATCGTATAGGATCGAATCCTGTCCAGATGGTGGAGCGGTTGCTTTCTTTCCATCCATTTCCAAGTTATAGCTGCTTATCTAAGCCAGATAGATTTTCTCTTATCTATTCTCTCTCCAACTCTTATCTGTTCTCTCTTCTCTCTCTCTTCTCTCTCAATCTATTCTTCCACCTTGCCCCTTCTCCCTCATAATGACCCTTTCCCGCCACGCCATCACTCCGCTCTTGGCCTCTTGTAGAGCGTTGAGCCATAAACCTGCTGGCATTGGCATTGGCATTGGCATTGGCACATGCAGCTACTCCTCTCGACTGCCACGTACATTACATAAATCTGCATCTTCACCTTTATCATCCTCATCTTCACCCTCATCTCCACCCTCATCTCAACCGTCATCTTTACCGTCATCTTCACTGTCATCTTCACCGTCATCATCCTTATCGCCATCTCCACCCTCATCGCCATCTCCACCCTCATCGCCATCTACGCCTGCGCCACCCCCATCAGCACCCAAAAAACGACACCAGATCAAGATCTGGCCCTTCTTCTTGATCTTGGCGCTCGGCTTTGGGACTTTTACGCAGATTGTCAACCGTCGCGTTGAGTCGGGAGAGGCGCCATATCGGGACTCGGGACGAGCAAGGCCTTGAAAGAAAGAAGAAAGAAATCCCTAACGCCTTGCAACGAAACGAAACACGTGCAACTTTCATCCCGACCCCGCGAACCCCTATTTTTTCTTCCCTTCTTAGTTCTTTGATCCATTTCAAACTCTACCACTCGTTCCTCCCACCTACGTCATTCGTCCCTTTCTTCGCTCGTCCATCCCGTCCATACGCTTCCTTTCAAGGACGGGAAATCACCGCTTTTTCTTTCCCTCCTCCTCCGTGAGATATAGCAGCATCAGCGCGCGCATACTCGAAACACGTACACACCGCCCATGTAATAACGCCACGCTAGCGACAACCAGCATCAATCCAGCCATGGCCGCCAACAGCACATCCGACGCCGCAACTGCCACCGCAACGGCCGCCAAGCCCACTTTCTCGCCCGATGCCGCCACCGTGGTCTTTGTCCTTGGCGGCCCCGGCGCCGGCAAGGGCACCCAGTGCGCCCGCCTTGTCGAGCACTACTCCTTCACGCACCTGTCGGCGGGCGACCTCCTGCGCGCCGAGCAGGAGCGCGAGGGCTCCGAGTTTGGCGAGCTCATCAAGGAGTACATCCGCGAGGGCAAGATCGTGCCGCTCCAAGTCACGGTCAAGCTCCTCGAGAACGCCATGAAGGCGGCCATTGCGAGCGGCGAGCAGCCCGACGTCGAGGCGGCGGCGGCGGCCGGTCCCGCCAAGAAGAAGGCGCGGTTCCTCATCGACGGCTTCCCCCGCAAGGCCGACCAGGCCGAGGCTTTCGAGAACACCGTCTGCCCTGCCCGCCTCGTGCTCTTTTACGACTGTCCCGAGGACGAGCTCGAGCGCCGCCTGCTCGACCGCGGCAAGACGAGCGGCCGCGCCGACGACAACATCGAGAGCATCAAGAAGCGCTTCCGCACCTTTGTCGAGACGAGCCTGCCCGTCATTCAGCACTACGAGAAGGAGGGAAAGGTTGTCAAGGTTGTCGCCACCAAGCCCATTGAGGAAGTCTTTGCAGACACGGTCGCGAAGCTCGACAGCCGGCTTGAGGAGTAGCCTGTTTGGGTGGGACAGTCGAGCGTGAAGAAATAAAGAGACGAGAGCATCGAGTTGAACGTGGCATTGGTAGAGCGTAGAGAGAGAGAGCATACAGGACGGATCGAGTATATGAGTTTTAAACCACGTCCAGGTGTACTGGGCACTTGTTTTTATTTTATTTTTATTTTATTTTCATGACATGACTATGAATGCACCGAGTCTAACTCACTCACTCACTCACCCACTACCCCGTAAAAAAAAAAGAAAAAAATCCCGCCAAGCCTGGCAAACTCCATCTGCGCCCTCTAATCATCAGCGTCGTTGCGTTCCCTGCGTTGCCCCCCCCGGTTGCCCTGCTGCCTCTTGGCGCCTTGGTGGCCGTCCAGGGCCCTCTCGAAATCCTGGGCCTCGCGGTCGCGGTAGGCGACAGCGTTCTTGCGCTCCTGGTCAATGACGGCCAGCACGTTGGCCAGCGTCAGCCTCCACTGGTCGATGCGCGTCGAGAGCTCGCGGTACTGCTTCTCGCCAAACACGCGGTACGTCACCTTGTGCACCAGGAACATGCGGCGCTGCTGCGAGAGCTTGCCCTGGACGAGCCCCGCGCGGATGACGTCGATGGTCCACATCTCCACGTCGTCGGCGGGGATCTGCAGCGCCCTGGCGATGGCCGAGTACTCGAGCTCTCGCGAGGGCGTCGCCGCGGCGAGGCTGGCAAACGTGAGCAGCTGCATCTTGCGCGTCAGCCGGGCGTCGTCGAGCTTCTCGTTTTCCACGAAGCCCTGGTACTCCTCCTTGAAGTCGTTGTAGTCCTCGAGGTCGCGCTTGGCGAAGATGTCGAGAAGCTCCGACCAGTTCTGGTGGGACTCGCTCAGCGCCTGCACGGCGGGGATGCTGCGGAGGTCGGTGAATTCGTAGCGCGTGCCGGAGAGGAGCGCCATGCGGACCGCGCGGAGCGAGAGCCTCTGGGCCGACTCGGAGCCGACCTCGTCGTTGCTGAACGTGCGGAGCGCCTTTAATATGTACTGGAAGCTCTCCCTGTTATCCTGTTAGCATTATATATATATAGAGAGAGAGAACAAGATAGATAGACACGAAATACATACTCGTCCTCTCCCGCGTCCGCCGCAACCTGCGCAACCTCCTCGTACAGCTCGCGCTGGAAATCCTCCGGGGTCCCCCACGCCACCATCCACTTGGGCAGCCGCTCCAGGTACGGCCGCAGGGTGTCAAACATGGCGTGCAGCTTGAAGAACTTGACGATTTCCATAAAGACGCGCGCGCGGACGGGGTTCTGGGGCTCAAGCAGGTTGAAGACGGTGGTGAGGGCATTGAGGCTGAGCCCCGGCCCGTGCACGGGCGCGCCCTGGATGGGCTTGGAGAGGTTCGAGCACAGCGTGGGCAGGAGCTTCTTGGGGTCGGCGGCCTGGAGGACGAGGTGGATGAGGAGATTGGAGGCGGCCGTGAACTCCTTCTCCGGCACCGAGTTGAGGGCCGACGACGCGCCCACGAGCTTGCCGAGGACGTCGTCCTTTGCCGAGCCCTCGAGGAGCGGCCGCACCTCGTCGCCGATTTTGAGGTAGTCTGCCATTTCCTGCGCGAGGTCCTCGAACGAGCCGTCCACAAAGAGGAGCTGAGGCTGTGGGCCGCCAGCTGGGGCGGCGGGAGGTGTCAGGACGGTGGTGGCCATCATGGGCAGGCGGCCGGGAGACGTCCCAGTGAAATTCGGCCTCGTCAGGGCGGATTAACAGTCGGATCGGCGGGATTTGTGTCGGGCGGACGGTCGTTCGTTTGTTCGTTCGTTCGTTCGTTCGCGATATTGGCCTGCGAAGTTGTCGTAATTTTTTTTCTTTGCCAGGGCAAAGTTTATGTGGGATGGGCCGGCAGACGGTTGGCAGACAGCTGGTGGGGGGTAACGAGGGGCAGATCGAGAGGGGCAATCGCACCTGCCCTCCATCTCGATAATGTAAAATTCCAATAATGTGGTGCGTGGATTTTTATATAAAAGAAATATTTCATTAGGGTATACGGATAGCTGTGACTCATTCCCTCCACCATCACCTATTCCCAACGTCAAACAGAGTCCAGAACATCAAATAAACGCCACCACATATCCATACATCTTCACGTCTTCAGTCGAATTCCGACCATGTTCCGTTGATCTCGAGCAGCACGTTGACAACGGTGCTGGCAGTCCAAAGCCCAATGAGCCCGAGCCCGGACCTGCGCGTCAGGAACCACTTGTTATACGGCACCAGGATCACCAACGCTATGAGCGTGATGAGAAGGGTGATGGCCGTCACCATGAGCGACCCCCCCACTCGGATCCGGTACGGCTTGAACTCAAACGGACGGTCAGGCTGTTTCTTGTGCATGTGGCTTGCGGTCTTGAATATCCGATACGCGCCGCCGGTGCCGATGCCCAAAAGGATGTTCAGCATCGGCCCTCCGAAGCATGCCGACCTGGATGGACTCTGTTAGCCGTCAGGTTCCCAGCGAAACCGACCAAGACGCTCAAGCACTCACAAGGCCATGCACGGGCGGCCGAAACGTGCCACGGTGGCGTTGGCGACCAGGTCGCCCACGCTGTTTCCCACGGCGAACAGCGTGAGCCCGAGGATCGCATCCGACGCGTTCCAGATGATGCCGGCCGCCTTCAAGACACCCACCATCTCTCCGGCAATAGTCGAGATCCAGGCGATGCTAACGCCAAAGCCGACAAAACATAAAAGATAGCGGTATCGTGGTTTTTGCGTTTCGTCGGTCAGCGTCATGAGGAGCGCGAACATGACAACTGAGCAGGCCAGTGCCCCGAGGACAGCCCACGGATACCACGTCTCGAGGGGGGAGGCCATGCTGGAGGCCAGGTTGGCCCAGAGGATAAATGCGACGAACTGCGGTCCGGTAAAGATTTGAACCACGACCAGCCAGCGGTTCCACCCCTTGTCATCGTCGTCGTCGTCGCTCGTGTTCGTGTCCGTATCCTTGTCCGTGTCCGTGTCCGTGTCCGACCGGGCCCGTTCGTCGCTCTGCGTGGCGGTATTCGCCGCGTGCTTAACCGGCTGGTCACTGTCCGGAGCTGGCGTCGGACTGCGGGTCCTGGAATGGGCTCTCGAGCGATTGGGTGAGCAAAGGGATATCAGAGCCGGCGACGGAAGAATCGATCTGGCCGTGTTGGAGCGGCTGAGGCGCCGGTAATGGTGCCACTCGTTCTCGCTCTCGTCCTCCTCATCGCAATTTTGCACCATGACCTCTCCAACAATACCATAGTGTGACCCCAGCCCCGGGGGGTCCACCGTGGTCTCGACCTCGTCCGAGTCTTCGTCCAGGCTCGACTCGACGACGGGAAGCGTCAGCACCAGAAGGATGATGCTCGGTATGCTGACGATGCTGATGGTTTTCCCGAAAAACGACTTGTCCTCCCAGTCCTCGAGGGTTGGGAAAAAGGCACGACGAAGGACGTCAGGGGCTGGCAGGACCGAGTATGGCCACCACTTGTATCGCTCCGGCTCTTGGCCGGTCTGAGCCTGCGCCGCCTGGTCTGAGAAGTAGCTGTCTTGACGGGCGAAGAGCCTCGAAGCGGGTGGTGGAGTCGTACCCGACCCGGTCCTCTCGGTATCTGGGTTCGGGGACATGGGCAGTGGGGAGTCTGTGAACCGAGGAAACGGGCAGAGGCCGGACTGGTCCTCTGGCTCGTCCCGGTAGCTCGCGATCTGAAGCCGTGGCCGCTCAGGGACCGGCATCCCAGTGCTTGCCAGCTGGCGCCTTGCATGGGGGTGGTCAGTCGGGGGAGGAGCGAGACAACCGCCCATGGTGAAGGACGAACTGGGGCTGGGCGATCGCTGAGTGACGCGCGCCGCGTCAGGCGATAGGCCCAAGCCGATGTCGTCGGTTGAGGTTCCAAGCAGAGGCGGGAGCGCGCCAAGCCCTTCGGCAGCGCCTGATGAGTGGGCGCGCTCGCGGCCGGTGGAAGCCTCGGGTGCATCTACCGCTATTTGCCGATCCTCAGAGTCGCTGCGCGTCGGTGGTTCTGGGAACGAATACACTCTTCCGTGATGGTGATGGTGGTGGTGGGGGTTGTGGTGGTGGTGGTGGTGGTGGTGCTGCTGCTGCTGCTGATGATGGTGGTGGTGATCGCGGCTGAGATGAGCCAGGGCGGAGCGAAACTCCAAGGCGCCGACGAGACTGGGTCGGATGGGTGTGATGGTGCTGCGACGTCTGGCTCTCGGGCGGAGCACCCTCATGCTGTCGGCCAACTCGGCGGCCATGCGTCTCGAGTCGGCATCATCGGCGTCGCAGTTGGCACCGTCAATCTCGATCCTGGGACCAAGATCGAATATCGAGATATCGGTGAAGCCAGTCTCAACCCTCCCCGGGGTGTGCGGGTCCGCCGGCGGCTCGGGGTCGCGTCCTCCTTCAGGATCTCGTCCTCCTTCCGAATCTCGTCCTCCTTCAGAAGGATCATCCCTATACGGCTCAGTCGGAGGCTGGCTGGTGGCCGCACCATCGTCTCTCTGCGAGCGCCTTGGGTCTGGCAGAACAAGCAGTGCCCTGATCTTCTTCTTTGAGCGCCAGTGCAACCACCAAATGACACACACGTAGACGGCGTAGTAGCCAATCATCAAGACACACTCCCACATATGGAGGACGCCGTCGGCCAAGAAGCCGCACGCGATGAGCACGGCTCCCATAAAGAAGATGACGTCTCGCACAAAGTTTGCACGCTCCTCGATCTTGAACTCGCAAATGAGCGCCATGGAGCCCGCGACGACGGCGGTGATGAAGCTCGCGGCCCCGATGAGCTCCCCCACGGCCAGGCTTGCGCTGTTGGACCCAAAGGCAGAAAAGGTGCTGAATATGTCTGGAGAGCCGTTTCCGACAGCCAATATGGTGACGCCGGCGAGGCTCTCGGGCATGCTGAGCAGCTTGGCCATGGTGTTGAGGTTGATGCTGAAGAAGTCGGAGGCGGCGAGGCCGAGAGTGAGGAACAGCAGCCCGGCCCATAGTGCCAGCAGGGCGCCTCGGAGCCACTGGGCGCTTCCGAGGGTGCAGTAGTAAAAGTTCAGGTACGGCAGCAAACCCGGCTGTTCGTCGGTGCAGTGGGCCTGCACGAAGCTGCACTGGTCTTTGACATGCTTGACGTAGCCGCACGAATCTGCCGCAATGCTGTGGCGAGGAGCAAGGAGGCGGCGGATGGCAGGGAATGTTGTGTCGTGGTGGTGGTGATGGTCGTCGTCACCGCCAGGCACAAAGCGAGGCGCAAATATGTAGGCACATGCGACGATGGTGAGAAGAAAGGCCGTGGCCAAAACCGACGGGGACGGCGCATGGGGCGATTTCCGGCTGCTGCTGCGATTGCGACTGCGGTTGCAGGTCGTTGGCAAGTCCATCCTCGGATGGCTAGGCGGGGAGCGTGGTCGTTTCGACGTTGAGCATGATGATGAGGTGCGTCTCAAGAGTGTGTCTGTTTTGGGTGCAAAGGCAATGAGGTCATCAAGTCGAAGTCGAGCTGTCGTGCGAGATATCCATGCACATTCTATGTACAAGGCAATCAAGACGAATAAATAAATAAATAATAAAGATGGGGCGACTGACTGACGACTGACTCCCCTACCCGCCCAAGGTTGTTTGGGCTATTTTTGGCTGGCACCGTTGTTAGTTGAGAAGTTTAAGGTTGGAAAAAGTCATGTGATGGCTGGGGGGAGTCAAATCCCGAAATCTGGATTTTAAGCGTTGAACAGCTGACGGTCAGCTGACGCCCAAAGGCCCGCGGGTGGGTGCCAGGTGGCCCTCTGGCTTGAATCTGTGTGAGGCAGGTTTTCGGGGTTACATATCCCAATGTCGTCTCGATTGTTTACTGTTTGGTCCCTCCACGCATCATCCGTTCATCATGGCGAGAGTAGCGCGAAACCCTCGCGCAGGGACAAGAAGAGTGTCCTCCGGGGGCTCCAACTTGTCGCCCTTTAGGCAGCCATCACCGGTAAAGTGCGTGATTGACTGACTGATTGATTGATTGATTGATCGATTGATCGATTGGTTGTATGGTCTGGTCCTAACAAACGCTCCCCCCAGAATCCCCCTCAACGACGATGTCTCGGAAAAGGCACGGCGAATGCAGTCCCGGCAGGCGCTCCACGAAGCCCAGATCAACCAGCTCAAGGCGGCCGCCACGCCGCGCAAGTCCCTGCGCCGCATCGAGGACCTGGAGAACGCGCCCGCTCCCGCAACGACATCGACGTCGAAAGGCGGGCCGTACAGGACGCCACGCACGTCAATGGCCCACGACGGCCAGGTCGGCGACGACAACGACATGGTGGTCGGGGGCAGCGCCGTGACGCCTATGAAGCGGGTGCCGATCCTGGCCAACTTCGAAGAGTGGATGCGCATGGCCACCGACAACAAGATCAACGCGGC